>CM042440.1:18203746-18238746 GCA_023631565.1 Gymnocephalus cernua
TGGGTCAAGGTGGATGGGGTGTCTGAAAAACCTATGGGCACGGGAGTTAAGAGGCTGATTTTAGGTAGATTTTAAGGCGAGATGGTTTTCGGTATGAAGATGAAATTTGCAGGCGTTGGACAAAAAACCTTGTCGGTCAGAAATTTAAGACGGAGAAACATCTCTTTCTATTTGAGAACAAGAATGAAAACTGAAGGAGGCTCCCACTAACCCCCCCCCCCCCCCCCCCCCCCCCCCCTGGGTTAATTAGGCGTATCAGAGACTAATTCCTCTCCAGGGTCATCTGCTGGGGTCAGGCCTAAAAAGAGAAAGGTCACAGCAACATCCGGCTCAACGCATTAATGATGGCTTCATACTGTAGACCTGCATGTGTGTGTGGCTCGGAGAGAGGATTGGGCCTGTTATGTGTTAGCATATGTGAGTGTTTTGATGACGTTTAATACTTTTTAGAATAGTTCTGCTTCTTTCTTGAAAGTGTATATATATATATATATATATATATATATATAATAAATATTTGTCATTTAATCCACAGAGCAGCTTTAAGTGCCTGCTGTCAAGCCGTTTTAGAGGCTTTTCAGTCATGTTGTGTTCCCCAGCCTCAGTAGGTGTGCTTATTTGCTCAGGCCAAATGGTAACAGATGGAACAGTATTGATGATTGGCTCTCTGATCACTACTATTGATCCGTGATTACAGTGAAAAGGCTTTACTGTATTCAGCTAAGCAGAGGCACAAACACACTGAGGGAGCTACTGTAGCCCACAGGGGACAAACTGTTCTGTGTGTGTACAGTGGTGTGTGTGTGACTGCTGAGCAAGGACAAGGATTAACACAACAATGTGTTAACAAGCACACACACACACACACACACACACACACACACACAAGCAAACCACAGGCAGACACACATAAGTACGTTATCACATTTACCGATTAAAAAAAACTAATCAGAGACATTTTAGGGTGACTGGCAACATTTGCAGGCTTGTCGTGCAGAGGGGGGATATTTTCTTCATCCAGATGGTTTGGGGATTCTAAAAAAGAATCTCAAAAACACTTGTATTTAAACAACCTTCTATAGGTTTCTCAAACATCGCAGGTTAGATATCTTTTGGAGACACCGATGGTTATCTCCGTGACCTGAACACACACACAAACATACACATACATATCACTAAATCAAAAATGAATACAAAACCATCAAAACCATAACAAAAGAGTTTGGTGATGTCGTGAAGTAGCTAGTTGTTGTCGTCACCACCTTTTCCGTCATTGCAGTCAGCTTCTCCCGGTTAGGATTCCTTCGGTGTTGCAAACAATATAGCAGTTTAACATAAAGAAAATCAGCTTGTTTCTCTGATAACTTTAGATCCAGATGTCCGATGATTCTGTTAAAAAATATAGTTAATAAACGACCAAGATCTAAAAAGTCTATCAAGAAATGTGGCTCAGCTTCTGGCAGAAAAACAACAATACAGACCTTTACCTTGATTACAAATACGGACTTCTCTGGGTTTGAAAGTGTTGGAGACATTTGGTATAATGTAAGTACACAACTCAACAAGATATATAACGTTTTAGACATCTTAATGCAGACAAGTTGCATATCTTTTAAGAATTTAAAAGGCTTTTGTAATAGTGTCCATTTGCTGTGCAAGACCAGTCCTATATTATGTTACATCGGCTTTTCATCGTCTTTTTAGATGTGTTTCAACTCCAACATAAAAAAGGCTGTATCTTAGTAGTTTTTATGACCCTTCTTGTTGTTTATGTCATTTGCCTTCTGTCCTGTGTTAAGGGTACTAACTTAAAAAATGAAATGCTAAGCATTAAATAGTAGCTCATTTTGATGAAACTACATAACCCCACACATTGGCATATATTGTATTTTTCTGGTTCAGTTGACATCCAGTATCTGTTGTGCTAAAGCTGGATCCTAGACCTAAAACAGAACAGGTGTAATTAATTAATTAATTAATTATACAAACTGAATTTGTATAAAATTAAGTTGCATAATAAACTGGACTTACAATAATGTGTAGGGCGGCCTAATGCCTTTATACCTTTTTGCATAGAATACTAAGCTATTAAAATAGCCTACTAATTGTTGGCTGGATTTTATAAATCATGTTTTCATTTTACATACATACAAACAACATAAACACTACCTGCTCCCGAGAGGGAACGCCTATTAAACTGTGCACGAGAGCGTGCACATGCCTAGTTCTCCTCGTGCACGCTCTGTTTACATGTTTCCAAAAGAAGATTTGCACTTTTTCCACTATGTCAGACTCGCCACCGGTAAATGAAAATCTATTTACAACAAGCATCTCTATAGCTAACTTTAGCATGCTACAGGCCAACAAACAAGCTATCTTCTAGCATCTAAGTTGTTGTTTTTTTATTGCTGGTTCGTTTAGAGCTTTCAAGAAAAGAGTCTTGTGGAATCTGATATTGACTACGAGCCCGTGCCCTGTTCATCCCGACCAAGATCCAGAAGGGGGGGTGCGCCTAGAGGCCGAGGGAGACGAGGTCGGGGCGGTGGCGCAAGAGCCAGCAGCAGCCGAGAGCGGGGAGAAGGCGGTCGGGCTAGAGGCCGCAGAAAGCGAAAACTACCTCGGGACGAGCACGTACGACGGCCTTACGTAAACATATCAGCAGAATGATTGACAACTAGGAGGACCAATAGTCTTGATGATCCACCCGGAAAAAGAACATCCTCCACTATAGCTTTAAGACTTTTAAAAACTTTCAAAAATTAACAATAATTTGGAGCCCCCTGCACTGACTCTGAGCAAGCCCCGGACCCCTTATTGAAGATCCCTGCTTTGAACCAATCACAACTGTCCTGGGTGGTGCTAAGCCCTAGATGCAGCAATGGTGCCCTTGCAAAATTGATAGAAGAGATAGGGGAAGGGGAAGGGTAGGGCATCCAGCGTGAGAGACGCTTCAGATGTCAGGCTCTATCCCAGAAATGTACCTCCGTTTAGCCAGACTATTTTACAGCCTGCCTTTGACTATTGACAATCAACTACCCCCAGATGTACTGTTCTTTGATTTGAAAAGTGAAGTCAGCTTGCAAAGATGGATAATGATTGTTTGGCAACACACCCTGTGGAGTCATAAATAAGAGTGGCAATGATAACAATAATAATAATAATAAAAATAATAATAATGATGATGTGAGTTAAGGTATGACGAAATGCAGATTGAACAACACCAAATTGATGGTTGTGATTAAAGAACTGGATTCTGCCAATTTCTTTTCATGCAAAGGCCAAGTTGTGATTAAACAACTGCTGTTTTAAATTTTAGTACTGAAATATTTCATCCTTTTAAAATAAACCTTGTTGATTTTCTCTAAATCCGATTAGAAACCAGTGTTTCCAACATGACGCAGAAGCTCTTTAAATGTTTTCCTTTATTTCTAGTAGAACATTCCATCTTTGGTTTGAAAAGCCATTTCTAATTTCTCACTATCATGATTATTATTATCAGACGATTGGCGCGGTTTTTAGAAACTACATCGCATACAGGATCTGCGTTGTGATTGGTTGCAGCGAGGCCTGCGTGTGGTTGGCTGGGAGTCAGTGTGATTGACAGCTCTACCTGGGTGGTAAGAGGCAGTGACAGCTCTGTCGCTGTGGAAACAAACACAGCAAGCCGGCCAGCCAATCAGAGTTGAGTGAGAGCCCCGGGGATTCATCTAACACATGCTGAAGATTTCCTCAAGACCTAAACACACACACACACACACACACACACACACACACACACACACACACACACACACACACACACACACACACTCACACTCACACTCTCTCCTATGTGCTATATGTTTTTTGTTGGCTATACGAGTGTATATGTGTTAAAGTGTATTTGTGTGCATGTGTGTTGAGTTAATGTGTGTGTTCTCCCCGTGTGGTGTGGTCGTCTGTCGACACTGTCTCTGGGTCATTGACGTAGTTGTCATGGGAGAGTGCTCTCTGGACGTGTACACACACACACACACACACACACACACACACGCACACACACCAGGGGACAGGGGTTAGCTTGTATTAAAAGACCAAATAAACGAAGCTTTCCACACCGCCAACCCGCCACAGGCAAAACAAGCAGACAGACATTGAGAACGTGACTGGATTAAATGTGTGTATGTGTGAAGGTGCAGAAGGAAATATCTTTCATTTGTTGGCGCAGCAGGTTGGATCAGTGTGTAGCGTCACTGTTACCTACCTGATGGACACGAGGTCAAGCCACACCTGCACTGGTGAAGCTTTGGAGCATCATTCTGCAGTTTACCTGACAATTTGAACATTGCTGTAGGGGCTGTAGTTTAGCCCAATGATCTCTTTAGTCGAAGTATATAGAAAGATGCCGTTATAGCCGAGTGTCTGAGCGTGTCATTAGGCTGCCTGCCAGGCCGTTTGGCTGTAGCACTTTGCTGCTGTTCTCTCAGCTGTCCCTGTAAAAGGCATGGCCTTGGAGCTGATGTGTGTTTCAGAGTCTTGGGTTTGTGTGTCTGTAAACACACTTCTGTGTCAAGATGTTACAGCTGATATATTCTTTTTAACAAATCATATAGCTATAATAAATATGTTTTGTACAAGTACCCCTGGTTGGGAATCACTGAATGTATGTGACAGTGCTGATCAAGCGGTCTATTCCTCCTCCGATGCATGTTTTGTGGACCAGGGATCAGAATCAGAAAACAGGATCATACACATGTAGAATACATACTGTACAGTCTGCAGATGTGTTATCATATTTTAAAAAAGTTGAATCTGTGAGTTTGTCAGTTGTCAGTTTTTGAACTCTAGCTCCAAACATTAACATACTCTATCTCAGTTAGCCATCTCGTTCTCTCTTTCTCTCTCTCTCTCTCTCTTTTTTCCTTTTCCTCTATTTATCTTTCTTTCCTCTATTATTTCACTTGCTTTATCACATCTCCCTTCAGCTCCTCTGTCTTTTCTCCTCTCTCTGTTTATTTCATTATTTCTCCCGCGTGTTCTCTGTTTATGTCTCCTTCTCCCCTGTCCGTCCTTTTTTTTTTTCTTCTTTTTTTTCTCTGTCCTCCTTTCTCCTCGTCTTTTTCTCTCCCTCTCCGGCCGTCGTAAATTGCTTTCTCGTTGGCTGTTGAAGTGTGAGGAATGGCAGATCTGATGGTTTCTCACAGCTGTTGCAGGCTTTCCCAGGTTCACCTCGCCGCACTGCCCTCTGTGGTCCTGGCTTTCAGACCGGCAGGCAAAATATACAAAACATGGATAGGGTTTTAAATATTTGAACTGCTTTGATGTGTGCTTGATTTATCTTGCTTGGACCAACAAGTGAACACTTTTTTTTTTTTTTAAAGCTTAATCAAAACATAGAACTGTTGCTCCATCTGGCTTTACTGGATTTGTAAAATGTTTTAATTCTAGATTTAAGGTGTAATGTAAAATACTTAAATGAATGTGTCCACAAAGAGCTGTAGGATTTAGAGATCCTGGTTTCAGTTACATAAAGTATATTGTGTATGTCTTCAGATACAGCTCAAATGTGAAATGAATACAATCAGTATTCCAGGGCACGAAAGAGGGCGTTAAAAAGATGGCATCCTCGGGGGTTGGGTACTTCATCTTGTCATTTGAGTGGTGAGGACTGTACCAGCGCCTCTAAGAGCAAGGTGGCACCGCTCAAAAAGCTCCACAAGAACCCCAAATTTCAAAAGGCTTTCAGGGTTGGTGGATGGATTTGGCATGTTATGTACTATATTGACTAGAATGAAAGATTTGGAAGACATAGCAATTATCCCAAGAATCTTTTTTACAGTCAGCTGGGTGACGAGTGGAAGGTGAAGCCGGAAGTGCAGGAGCAGCTGGCGAGAGACGAGGCCCTCAGCAGCAAGTCGTGTGTGGGTTTTGCTCACCTGCCCCCCCCCTGCTAAGACTCACTCGCTCATCCCCCACATGCAGCGGGTGAACTATTGAGAGGCCTGTGTCTAGCGGGCAGCTGAGCTGGTATCCTGGAAGACCTGTATGACGGGGGTCATATAGGGGTGGGAGAAGAAAGAGGTAGGGATTTTGAAGCCTATTGTGCCTCCATCTCTCATTGACCTGGTGGCTGCTGGTGTCGTCAGTGATGATGATGCCCTCATGGGATGAGATGGATGACAATAATGATCAGTAAAATGATGACTTTTGCTTTTAATTATCTAGTATTATCAGATATGCCATCTATGTCAGAGTGATTACCATCCATTTTATAACCTTGCAATTGATATATAAACTAGTTTAATTTGGCTATTGCAGGAAACTGTTGCGAAACTGTTTTTCAGCAATAAAGAGTGGTTGTACCATATCAATGACATTTCCATTTGATTCCTGGTGTCCAAGTTATATGAATATGTGAGCTATTTTGTCTTTGTATGTTGGTCTGGTTTAGCAGTTATGGAAATAAATTCATAACTAGACACCATGCGGGTACATGGGAACCTATTTCTCCTTTTCTGACCTGGAAGAGATCTGTTCCTGAAGCGATTCCAATGTAAGAGATCGGGAAATATTTATTTTAAATCACTAGAGATAAGAAAAGAATAATATAAATGAGCCTAATTTTAATTTGCAGAGGACGTTTCTCAGATCTTCCCTCTAGATTATTAATACAGATTCATTCCAGCTGCACACAGGATGAAAATCCAACATAATGCTTTACTGAACCTCCAAAATCAACAGCATCAGGAGATGAATTGAATGAGAGACAACATCTTACATCCTGTCCATTTTTATTTTTACTTGAGTGTGGTTTGAGTGCTCGTGGGCTGTGTAAAACAGGCAGTACAGTTCTATTATTAGACGTAACAACTGATAAAACTGATGAGAGAAATTCTCCAGGGGCCTACACAATGCTTAGCCAACTTCTATTGGGTTACTAAAGTGACGTCGGATTGAGTATTTACTGTAAGAGATAAGAGTGTGAATGCCACAAACACAGTGCCTTATACAGACATTTGTACTCAGCAATGATCCTGCAAGTGTGAAAATGGCTGCAGGTGTGTGGACTCTATTAATGGACATCATAATCATACCTACAGGTATGTACTGTGGCTGTATTTATGCTAACTTGGGCTAAGGACATTTTTCTTGTGCTATACTCAAAGTATGAGCTCTGCCTTACTTGCATTGTTTCCCTAATCATATTGTGATGTTAGCAGGTAAACATGGCCGGCGTCAATCTGTTAATATTGCCACACTGAATCCCCCTTGCAGCTGGGACAGCGACAGCTCTGTTGTATGAAGACGCAGTGTCCTGTGTCAAAGTCTCGCAGCACATTGCCAAATATCCTCTCACCATTCCCCTCCTCTCAGCAGACCTCCTACCCCCACTGTGAGACACACACACACACACACACACACACACACACACACACACACACACACACACACACACACACACACACACACACACACACACACACAAGCCCATTCCAGGTCAGGTCTCAGTATGGCCACATCACGTACACAAAGCACAGTGTGATCCAACGCCCGGCATGTGACCCATCCAGCACCGCCGGTGATACACTATGTGCAAGCAAAGAAGCTTTGAGCCAAATTGTTCCAAACTTTAAGGACCTTGATAAGAAAGAAAAAAGTTTGTGTGTGTGTGTGTGTGTGTGTGTGTGTTAGAGACAAAGAGTGCATGTTCTGGCTCTCACCTTGGTCTGTTCAGCAGTTTTCATGCGGCCTTAGTCGTCACTCAAACAGCGAGACAGGATCAGATCATTATTATCACCTACAGGGATAAACAACATGCGACCTCTCTCTCTCTCTCTCACCCCATCCTTCTTCCCAGCTCCCTCCCTCCCTCACTTTCACTCCCTCCGTGCTCTCTTAACCTTCCTCTTCCATCGCCCCTCCTCTCATCTTTCCTCTCTCTCTCCTCGCCCCCATTGAGTGAATAGTGATCATGTCTGGCATTTCATCGGCTCTTTGCACTTCTGTCCTCTATTAAGATTGATGGGCTGCTTGGCTATAAATGAGCATGCTAAGACTTGGACAGGGCCACGGTCAGGCAAGGGCTACATCAGGGCTACATACATATGGACACTCACACGCACCTTCCCTATTAGCAGCAGAATGTCAGAGCTGAGGCCCAGGAAGGGGCACTATTTTTGTTACATGAAAGCATACACACACAGAGAAGATACATACACATACAAACACACCCACACACACGCAGGCATGACCCTGTCAGTCACCTCCAGCAGCGTCTGCTGTGGATCAGTAACCAGCACAGTGCTGACCAGTAGTTCTAATGGCTCAAACGCTCGAATCAAAGACAATAAGGTTGCAGCAGAAACACCCTGACTGTGTGCAATAGGATTTAAGCCTACAATTACATGTTTTTCCCTACCATGATAAGGCTTAGGTGTAGCACCCAAGTTGTTTTCAATGTGAATATCAAATCTAACAAATCTTAATGACTTTAATCAGATCTAATGATTGTGGTTGGTCCCAAGTGGGCTTCTTTAGCAAGTTTTGTCTTTAAACTTTTTGCGTGTTATTTATTTATTATCTGCTCTAGCTTCTCCAACATTTTAGACACATATTTGGTATTAATAATGCTCCGAAATGATGTGAAAAATTGCATGTTTTTTAATTAAAATATAACATTTTCTTGGGGGAGAATCCCTTAACCCCCCCCCCCCCCCCCCAAAAAAAAAAAAAATAAATAAATATATGTGCATCTAAGTTCCACAGACCTAGGGAAAACCTTGGATTTGTGCACTGCTTTCAATGGGATTTAAAGGAAAACTCTATAAAACAAAGTCGAGACTTGAATTGATGACTGTCCTGTGACACTTCTACACACATGCAGATGGTCCATTGAACTAGTGACTGGCTCTGTGGGTACATGGGAATTTCACACTCAGTTGCAGTTCTGAATAAAGAGCCAAAGTCCCAGACTAGACTTCCTGTCCAGCCTGTCTAAAGTGAAACAATTTCCTTTTTTTTAACAAAATTAAACAATGATTGTTGTTAGAATTCCAAAACTACTGCTCCTGTGATGTTTAACTACCTACAGCAACATAGGCTTAATTTATAGGGGGGATTTTAAGATCGCCCTGTATAATAATCATAACTGGCCAGTGCAACCCCCCCCCAAAAACAAAAAATAAATAAATAAATTGATGCAAAAAAAGCACAAATAGTTGCAGAAAATGAGGTGTTTGATATGCTTACAATTTCAATTTTGAAATTTTGCTCAAAGTGGAGATCTCAACTTCAATACTTAATAGTAACTGCTGGTTTCTTACTGCAGGTAATAACCAAACTTTTTAGCTGTCATCTCTATTGTCCAAACATGTCTCTGCTGTTCGGCTCTCTCTGTCCTGCTACTGTTACAGCCATGTCTGGACTATATGTAGTCACTGGACTCACCTCATTCTCACCCTTACGTTCTGCTTTGCTGCACACACTACTTCCTGTGTTGGCACTGGCTGTTGGCATTGGCTGTAAATCGTGACGTGCAGAATTGTCAACTATGGCTGTATTTTCAAGGTATTCTGGGCTGAGGTCCTGGTGCGGCTAAAACAAACCTATTAAATACATAAACATATTACATAGACAGGGAGTTAAAAAAAAATCCTTGTCTGGTGAAATTGATTGAACTGCATAACATACTGTTGAACAAGCTTGTGTTACAGGGCTGGACCTTTTGATTATTTGCGGAATTACCACTAATCATCACTAATCTAATCACTAAAGAAAAAGCCTGGATGTGTTGGTTTCACTTTGGACCTACTACCTAGCTTTTAATTCAGTGTAATGTCTCTCATAGAACTCTCTTAGAGTTTAGCGTTACATACTGTTTGTGCATTCTAGTTTGGGTGTTTTCCATCTTTTCTTTGGTGCCACTGTTTAGCAGGTGCTTTGGTCAAGTGTTAATTTAAGTTCCCCAAAAAGTCCTCAGCATTTAAAACTGTCCGCCTAAGGCAGCTGTGAATAACTGTTCTGCATTTGGTTATGTGCTGGCCAGAGCCAAGGGACATAGCCACAGATCATATAAAGAACTGATAGACATTTACAAGACATCGCAGAGCCTGTCCTTTCATTTTGGCTCGGCACTCAGTCTATTGAGCCTTCTCAGTGTCCCACACAAACACGCAGTGTTATACACTAATTTTGAAGTGTACGCGAGTGTTCACGTGTGTGTGTGTGCGTGTTTCTGTGTGTTTCTGTGCCTGTATATCCCTGCAGAAATGGAGAGAGAGTCGTCGGAGGTGCTCCTGTCTTTTTTGTTGACATGGAAAGATTACAGGAAAATATTGTGTCATAATTATTTCTTAACACCTGCCTCATAGATCAGAGTTCATGGGGGGATACTAAGAAACATGCCCTGCGGAGCTGACCATAAATCAGACAAAGATTTAATGACTGTAAAGGACACCCTGAGCCTCAGATTCTTGCAACTGTCATCAAATACCCGCTAGGCCATTAACAGGTCACGCACAAGTGGCTGAGCTGAGCCTGCCACATCATCAGCACACCCACCCTCCTCTTGTCACCAGCTGAAGCCCCCCCCCCCCTCCCCCAGAGCACAGGTTCACTTCCTGGGGCAGAAGAGCCTCTTTGCTCCAACATTCAGTCCTGTCTTCTCTCTTCCATAAATCTTGGGCTCCTTAAATTGAGAAACACGGCAACACGCCAGGTTGATATGACCCCTGATATTAATCCTGAAGTCTTTCACTGAAATCCAACTGACTCCTAGTGTTGACACATATTTTAAGATCATTACAAAATTTCTATTTGGGAAATCTTTGAGAGTCCTCTTTGTCTTTAAGAAACATGAGGCATTTTTCTTTATGTCAAGATAAGTTTGGCTAAACCGCCATTTGTAATTCTAATATGCTGCTCATCAGACACAAACAGACCTCCTTTTTTGTTGCCTCTGTTGCGGGTTTCTGTGCCAAACCTTAGTCTGTGCTTCAGGGAACTTTCTCGTCACTGGCCAACATGACCTCACCTGTGGACTCCCCGGTGCATATGCTTGGTCACGTACAGCAGGCCACAACTCCCCTCTGAGCACGCTCAACCACGTGGTCACCTCGGCAGCCCGTATGTTAATGTTCACTTCAATCACACAGGACGCTAAAACCACATAACTGGCCTCTATGCAAAATGCAAACTTCTGTGTTGAGTGCTCCGGGTTGCCAATTCCCCGAGGGAAGAAAGGCAGCGGGTGTAGAGGAAAGATATGGTAAATAGGTTTATTCCACTTTCGACAAGACTCACCCATCATTCTGTACATGGGAAACATTTGAAATCAATGCCAATGAACCAACAGTTTTCCCAACAGCAGCACTTTCTTATGCGTGTATGTCTTTTTGCTCATATTTAATGTAATCCACACTAATTTAATCCAATTGGTTGAAGTAATTCTCTGATGCAAACACTATATTGTATCCCCGTTGACTCAAAAAGTCTCCTATGTACAGTATGATTGTCTTTAAAGAGGGCTGCACTTGAGTTGGCACTAGTTAGTTGAGCCTATGTGCCAAACTGTATCTGTTTGTGTAAACACTGTGACTGGAAAGGTCAGAAGTGCTTGTAGATACTTGTAATATTCAGCACCAAGCAACAAGTGGAAAATGGAACACTGTGTGTGTGTGTGTGTGTGTGTGTGTGTGTGTGTGTGTGTGTGTGTGTGTGTGTGTGTGTGTGTGTGTGTGTGTGTGTGTGTGTGTGTGTGTGTGTGTGAGAGAGAGCAGGCACAGATACCTTGGTAAAAACATATTTTGCAGTCCTAGCTCATTGAATACGTTTGCTTCAATTTTATTATAGTGTCTATGTAAATATGTCTGAGCTGGCATGAATACATACCCACACATGCAAACACACTCTAAAACGAAGACTGATGTCTCTCCGCTTTGATTGGATGCCTCTGAGCTTTGGGAATATTCAGTGTCATGATGAAATGCTTTGGCAGCACTGCAAAGGGTGTATTTATGTACAGCTAATGTTAACAGTAAATCAAAGTTGTCTGCTTAGTTAATAATAGATATTACAAGTAGAGTTGATGCATTAAACAGTGATTTGTATTACTGTGAAATTAGTTGTGATGACACATTAAAATACCAGCTAAAAAAACGAAAAGGCTTTTGGGATTACAAGCCAAATCCATCTTTCTTCTCTACCAGCCAGTATAGGTAGGGCATTGGTATTGGTTAACACTTTCAAGTGTTACTTTCAAATGTATTGTTTTCATATTATGCATGGAAACAAAGTGCATAATGCAGCAGGTCGGGAAAATGGATGGGCAAAGGGGGTAGGGCCAAAAGGTTGGTAATGTTGGTTGTTGGTTAATCTCTACAAACAGCTATCTGCATTTATACAGAATCTGTAGGCAATGGGTCAAGATTTTGATATTGGAAGTGTGGAAGGTTTCCGTTTGTAGTCCGAGAAGCGTTGACCAATCGCGTTTGAGCAGGCTTTGGTGGCATGCAGGTTAACGTGTCTGCCATGTGGAGAGCAAAATATGCAGAACGCATTGGCCTAGCCTAGTTATGAGCATTGTAATATATGAGATGTTCATTAAATGTATCAGCACTCAATGAACCGCTAGTAGTCTACTGTACTGATGGTCCGATTCAGACCTATTAAGTTGATCAGATTAAAATGTTGATAAAATATATGATATGAATCAAAGTTTAACTGGGATATTCTTAAATTCAGAGTCTACTCTCTTGGTCCGTGTTATAATACACACAGTCCAGTCGTACAGTCGTGGTGTTATAGAATTCATTTATTTTCCCGCACCGCCAAAGTTTCTACCTGTACATAACTTTCAAACCCTACTGGACAGGTTGCCATGACATTTGTTGAAATCTTGAACAACAAAAATATGACCATGACATCTACAGTATGTACCTATGCTAGTTGGATAATAACTACTATATGAAGATCATCTTGACCCTTAGCTTTAACTTCATACAAGTCTTAAGGCTCTGACACACCAACCCGATGGCCGACCGTCGGCAGAAAAGGAAGTCGGACTGATCAGTCTCCCCGAGTTGGTCCAAAAAGTGCCTCGGAACACACCGAAGCAACGGCGACTTGAGCGTACGTTCTGCGGGTGCACAAGACGTAATACGTCTCCATAACAGCGGGCGACGCTAATCTGTATTGTCGCCCCAAAAAATGAAAACCGGCAGCTGATTGGACGAATGCATCACATGGGTCTGGCTGCTCTTGGATTTTTCAACCGGGCATAATGGCGGCTTCGTTGGGAATACGATCTCATATTTTACGAAGGTAGTTCACCGAAACATGTTTCTGAAAACATTTTAAGCGAGAAATAGGCCATGCAGTTGCTGAATCTGTCTTCATTTCAGATCGACAAAGGTCAGTTTAAAAGATTTTCGTCAGATTTTGAGAGGCCGACGACAGCCCCGACAGCCCCGAGTCACCAACCTCGCCAGACTGTCTGACGGCCGATTATTGGGTCGGTGTGTCAGGGCCATTAAACACACACACTGCTCCTGCTTTCTGCTGCCTCCTCTTCCCCTCCTCCCTCCTCTGTCCTCCTCCTCCAGGCGGACAGCGTGACAGATCTGTCACGTCGGCACCTGGTCGTACACAAGTGTTAATGTCCCCACCTTGGCCGAGAATCACTGGACCACTGTATGCGTAAATATATGAGTGTGTGTGTGCCTGAGACCTTCGGCAGCATTATGTAACTTGTATCTATCCTTCCTAAATCAGAAATCTTAGAAAACCTAAGCTTTCAAAGGCTGACAGACTGAAAAGAAACTGAAAGAGATCTAGCTAGCACTGTGCATATAAACGTGTGTGTGTATGTGTGTGTGTGAGGGTGCGTGGGTGGGTGGTACAGAAGCACCAGGCAGGGGGCCCGTCTCCTGTCACTCAGAAACAACAAGCCAATCATTCATGGGTTCTAAAATAAAGTCCCCCCCCCCCCCCCCACATGTGCTCCTCTCGTCAGCACCTTTCACCTTCAGAGTGACAGGAGACAACTGAGGGGGAATGGATGACAGCAGGAGAGAGTCAGCAACTTTTGGGATGAATACTTGGGAAAGGTGAAAATTCAGGTTGAGTATGTCAGTGAAGAACTGCAAAGCTTTATCAACAGATCAACTTCCTACTGAATCATACCTAGAGGCGGAAATTTGAGAACAGCATGTTGTTGTACTGCATATCATGGTGCATGTCGTACAGTTGAGACCTATCAGACAATTTCAATCCCCCATATCAAACCCAAAAGTATATGGGGCCAAACTTTACGACGGCCTCATATAATTGAATCATGAGAGTTAGTAGAATCTGGTCTACCGTAACCAGCTGCTGTGGCTCTAAGATTTCTTATGCTATTTGATTGTTATCAGCTCCTTTGTGTTGAAATAATGGGATTTGTAGGCTCACGCATGCAGTAAATGCCCGTATTATGGGTAAAGTCTCCTAACCGCAGCACAGTGTAAATTCAAAATGGCCACCTTGAGAGTGTTTTCAGGAGTTAATTCAGATCTATCCGCAATTCTGCAGTTCTAGTTTTTCATAATCTTTCTATTGCACATGTCATGATATAAAGATAAAACACTGTATAGTTTTGGGTAGTTGATAAATAGGATTATTTGTGTGTCCTAACTGACAAAGTACTAGCTATTACAAGAGATGAGGTGTAGTAGCACTTGTCTTGTTTTCTTTTCAAAATTTATTACGAGGGTACGAGGAACAGAGGAAATATGTCTCTGTGTTTCGTCTTGGATTCTTGGCGTCTTAGGTCACACATTCGCTGTCAGCTCAACCACCTGTTCACACACACACGCACACACACACGTCCACACCATCACACCCACATCCACATTCACCACACACCCTGCCTCGTGTGACTAGTCAATTCAGCAGAGATGAGGGTCTTAGTCTTATTTGCGTGTGTGTGCGTGTGCGTGTTCGTGTGCCTGAGAGTTGTTCTTTCTCCCTGTCTCCTGTGGTATTTTCATTTCTCTGGAATCCAAAGCCTGTGGAACAACTCCAATCATTGACTTATTTATCACACACAGACACACACACATTCACAATGCCACTAGCACATACATAAGGGAGAACACGTAAGCGTACTTTTTTTGTTTTTGCAAGGAAATATAATATTGTAAGCATTGCAATTGCTTCACTTTAAAAAAAAAATGTGGAAAGAAAACGCTCCCACACACACACACACACACACACACACACACACACACACACACTGGTATGTTCACAATTGCCTTCATGAACAAAACAAAATCAGTTAAATTAGTAAGATATTGATTACATATTAACATTGAGACATGAATACATATATTTTATTTGGCTCAAAAAAGGTCACAGAACATGTTAATGTCCTCGGCCAAAGGGCGTGCTGATATAGCGCGTGTTTGCGAAGAAAAGCTTTTCGGTCAAGTTCAGGGTCGGCTGCTGCATACCTGACCCAGTCTAAAGAGCAGAAGCAGGTGCATTGGGGTTTTTAAGTGCGAAGGGTCACACAGCCTTTTATATACACACACATCTCTCCTTCTCGCTCGCCTTCCCCTCGCTATATACAGAGTCATCATGCGCAGTTACGTCTGTGTCCCACAAGGGAAGATGTACTTCAGCCTGCCATCCAAACAGCTGCATCAAGGAAACCTCTGTCAAACCAGACGTAGAATACGTAGATCGGTCCTTCATCCATCATTCTCCCACAGCTTTAACCTCGTCAGTCCATAACTGTCACTGGGATATCTCCCATGGTCTCTTAAGGCCATGATGTCATCATGCTAATATGTGACAGGCTCCTGGTGTTGTGTGTAAAGGTTTTTTTTTTTTGTTGTTTTTTTGAGAGAGAGTCTGAGTGGCCCTGCCTGTAGTGCATATTACTAGATGGATTACATGTTTGTTATTCCAAAGATTTGATCGAGAACACCGCCAGGCATGTAATGGCGAAAAATTTAATTGACAAAAGGAATTTAGTCAATGTATCCCATAAAAACAAGTACAAAAGTAGTGTTCAGAAACTCCATCCAAAGTAGGCAAGAGCAAGGAGGCAATGTAGAATGATGTGTGAGTATAACAGTTACTGCTTCAGGGCCTCCTGCCAGGGGTTGAAGTGCTTGCTTTGAGTGCCCGGGCCAGCCCAGTTTCTGCCCAGTCCATGTTCAGTTCCAGTTTAGTCGCTGGTTGCATCGTTTGGACTCCTTATCCAAAGCTGCAGGTAGTTTCTCCCTTTAGTGACCACTGCAGCTGCATGTGTCCTGGAGAACATACTTAAAGAATAAGAACGTAAAAAATATTCCCTTCAGTTAAAAGAGCTTTGACAAGCTCTTTATGCTCACAGAGGCAATGGCTTGATCTGTCACTCCTCTCTGTTTGTCCACAATTCAGCCTGATGCTTTTTCAGCACGCGGATGATTAATTCGTAGAACGTTCTGAACCAATTTTGTTTTTCGTGACAACCCTAGATGTCCGGAGTCATGTTCAGCCCATGTGGGCAGTGACCTGTGAGGCCCCGCCTCCCGGCTGGCTACCTGCCAGTCCTAAAGTCCGGGAGTCAAACAAGAAGCCCTGCTGTCCTCCACTGAGTACACCCAGACTGTCCGTTAGAGTCCCGCTGGGAGACGAGCCAAGGAAGGGACTCGGATGATTGGCAGTGGCAGCGGCAGCCATTTTATCAGGGCTGGCTGCGAGGCGTGGTGAGGGAGGGAATGTGTAACCGTACAGGCTGTAGGGCGGCGTGTGGAGGCGAAGCCCAGCGTAACCCTGCGGCGTGGGGTTGGATAGATAGCCAAATTGAGAAGCAGGGAGAGGCAGAGAGCAGAATCCTTCGCCTTCATACGCCGATGGACCTCTGGGAGGGGGGAACGGCTCCGAGGGGTTGCCGTAGCGATGGAGAGGGTGTGTGGGTCGGCTGCAGGTGTAGTCAGGCGGGCTGAGAGGGCAGACCTGGAAAGGTGAGGAGCACGGGGACGTGGAGAGCAGGTGAGATGATGGTCCGATCCCACCATGAACTCCTGGGATCCCTACAGAAACAGAGCCAGAAAAACAGAAAAGTGAACCTATATCCACTTAAATGACGGCGTTGTTCGTTGCTTTAAATTCAACTAGGGGTGCACCACCTACTTTCTCCATGGTTTATTGTTTCCTTACATAAAATGATTCCAATGAATTAAACCGAGGGAGGTATACAGGTTAAATATTTTGAAAAAAAATGAGTGCACAGGTACTGGACCAGTACTCTGTATTGACAGATACCCGGAGTTGAGGGGTTGTCATCAGCATCGGGAGATCAAATGTTCGATCGGGACATCCCCTGACAATGACGTATGATTATGTATGTATCAAAAGCAAAAAAGGAAGTATTGTGATGTTTTGGCAAACCTCTTTGGTAGACGGTTGCCATTCAGGCTGGATGACTTGACTCATTACTCAGTATCCGGAAGACTCCCGGTAGTTAACTCTTACCTTGCTTGGTAATGCCAGGGATGTCCTCAAATGTGAGTGTTCGCAGAGATGGACGCCAGAATGCATAAGACTCGACCAAAGCCTCCAGACCCATCCTGCAAAACACACATGAACGCACACACGTTAACACACGTGACTCAGCATTTCTGAACAATCATCAGAACCTCCTTGTCTTGCACTTTCTTCAGTCGCTGATGCAGCTGCAGCCGCTCCCTCCCCGGCCTGCCTCACATTACGCCAAACCACCTGGCGGCCATTTTAGTCGCCCGTGGGGCCTCTCTTGCCATCTCCATGGAGACCTCAGGTAATGAGGGGCATAAACGCCACGTTGCCATTGGCTGCTGCCAGCCGGGTGCTCGGAGGTAATTGCTTTCACACGGCTTTTACGGGCGAATCAGGACGAAGGAGCAGGAAGCCGCAGCAAGGATTTATGAGGTGGGACTCCCCCCCCCCCCCCCCCCCCCCCGCCCCCCCACCCCCCCAATCTGCGTCTCCCTCCTCCTCTAGGTGGGGCAGAGGGTTGCTGTGGTAATGCGAGCGCTCTGTTACCCCTCGTTAGCGTGAGGATAAAAGTCTTCCCCCCCGCGGGGTTGTAGCCACGGTGATAATTTAGACAAGCTGCCCGGAGCGGTTCTGTGTGCTCCAAAGCAGCCTATCAGAGCAGAAGTTTATTTAGCAAACTGCTTAACTCTTCCTGTAATATTTAAGGGGAGTGTTTTTATCGGCCTTCCTGAGTTTAACTTTTATAGGGTCAGCTGTCAGGGTTATCCAGTTTGCTGTTTTCTACCTTCCTCCCTCTCAAATCGTCTGTCTCACACGTTCCTTCTCCTTCTCCTTTCTCCTGCTCCCCCCCCCCCCCCCCCCCCCCCCCTTCCTCTCTCTAATGATTTCTGTGAGGCCTCAGGGGTGTGGCTGTTTGGAGACTGTTGGAGTTTAACTGCTGTGTTGTTTTAATGCTGTGTTTATATATGTTTAGAAATGTGTTTATACAGATTTTCTTCAGGACACTCTTGACTTTTATTATTTTGCTGTTGATGTTTATGTTCTCGAGGCCGACTGGAATCTGACGCTCCATTTAGGTTTGCAGCCGAGGTTAGATTTTTCCCTCTCAAAGCATGTGCCTGGAACTGTGCAGTTGCGGGGGATTAATGTGCCTTTTAAAGTTAGCACATTTCAACAAAAAATGCATCACCGTTAAAATATGGTGAAATCATAATTGCATGTGCCACGTCTGTTCAGTTTAGTCAATTTCTTGTCTGCCATTTAGGACAGATTTAATGGGAGGCTGTTGCACATTTTCCAATAGAAAAAAATAAATAAATACAAAGCTTTGCTCCCCATAAAATCTGACTGAAATAGCCGTGACAAAAACCACAACCAAGCCAGAATATAATGCAGTCATGCATCCCACATTACCCCTAATGCACTAGATAATGTGAAAATCTCTGCGGTTGAATTGAACTCACCGGTTTCTGCCAGAGTCTCTGAAGCCTTTGGCAAATGGGTTTCTGTCAATTTTCAGCCTTGTAATCTGAAAAGTAAAATAAGACACTAATTATTTCCCAAAAATGTCCGAAAGGTCCATGATAACATTGTGTGTAATGGAAGATTATTTCCAGCCCAAATAATTGTCTTTGTCTGTAATATTTTAATCAGGGTTTAAATGCATGTATGTTTCCTTGCACATAGCTATATGTGAATTGTGTGTGTGTGTGTGTGTGTGTGTGTGTGTGTGTGTGTGTGTGTGTGTGTGTGTGTGTGTGTGTGTGTGTGTGTGTGTGTGTGCATGTTAGTTAATGTCTGTGGGGCTGCCAGCCCAGGCTGTGGGTGGTGTTTAACACCCAACTCTGTGACCCGCATCCAAAGGGACTTTTATAGGCATCGCCACCATGTTCTGACTTCAGCCATCATGCGCTGTGGGCCAGCTAACCCCAGCTAACATCCTACTTCAAAGCTCACATTGACTGGTCTAGTGCAACAATCCAGAAAAAAATAAATAAAACAGCAGCTTTTACTTATTGAAGAAGTTGGCTTTGAAATTTGGGCAAAATTCAGAAAACATGAGACGCTCAAACAATGTAGAAAAGTACTTCAAATATCGACTTAAGTGAGTAGCACCGTCATGTTTTAAAAATCAGTCCAATAAGTGTTTCCTTGGTGGAACTGGTAAAACACTTCCAAGGGAAACCGCAGGACCTTTGTCTCTCTCTCTCTCTCTCTCTCTCTCTCTCTCTCTCTCTCTCTCTCTCAAACACACACACACACACACACACACACACATGCACTCACACCCGCAGAATAATCTGCCTTTAAAATGCAGACCAGACCCAGGTGCAAAACATGAAATTGTTAAGACACAGACACTAAAATAGTTTCTTATTTGACTTTTTTACTTCTTGTAGTCTTGTTCTGTCTGATATCATTCTCTAGTGCAACCTGAAGAAGTTGGTTTCAATCCCTTATCAGTCATCGCTTGTTAGTAACCGTACAAAACTACGAAACAGACAATAATATCCATTGGCAACAGGGCAGTCAGTGTAGCACTTGCGTGCTGGAAATGTGGCTTTCGTGGACACGTTGCCTTGTTCAGTGGGTTTGGTTTTAAGAGGACATGTGGTCGAGTGGAGGTCAGCTGTGCCGTACCTGTTGATTCTGATACGCTGTGACCGTGGTGAACACAGTCTCAGGGAAGGCGAAGGTGCGGGTGCCTTCCCCAGCGGGGATGGCTCTCACTGGGGATAACTCCTCTCCACACTCCTTACGGATGACATGGACCCGCGGCTGGTACTTGTGCATGGAGTGCAGAATGATCTGAACAGGCAGGGGGGGGGGGGGGGGGGGGGGGGGGAAATATAACAGCAACTTCACGTTATTCACAGCCATAAAACATAACAGTTGGATCATGAACACCTGGACACAGAGCTGCATAGACACATGCACCTGCACACATAAACATCCACACTATGTCAATTCTGAGACCCTTAACTTAAAGAGGGAATTATTGTTCTTGCAACAATGTCAGAAATGGGAATTTGTATTTAAAGTTTTTTAGTCATAAGCCCTATTTCGTATTATTACAATATGCAGCAGAACAATTCAGTTGCAGGCTTTAAACATCGACTTTTTAATGATAACATATACAGTTTTAAATGATACTAGAAGAGTAGGCCTACTAGAATTACCACAACAACAAACATATTAAATCAAAATATAAAATGATGCTAGTCCTATCATAAATAAATCATAAATACAATTCAAGAGGCCACAGTTAAGTAGGTTACCCATCATATGAAAGTATCATAGAAATATTTTACAGACAGTCCTCGTTGTGGCACTTACATGCCCCTGGTCGTCCAGTTCGTTGTTGGTCAGTTTAAGTTTGTCGAAGCTGACCACCTGACGCATCCACGTCTCTCCTGAGGCCGGGGAGTCCGGGTGGATGTACACTCTGGGCGGCACAGGCGAGTCCGCATTCCCCGCTACCATCCACTTGGAGCTGTGGTACACGTACCTTCACAATTCACACACACACGCGCACACACACACACACACACACACACACACACACACACACACACACACACACACACACACACACACACACACACACACACACACACACGGGGAGGTGAATGAACACAATGTTCCGAGTTAGCTTTTTTTATTTTCCTCATACTGCTATTCACCCCATTTCACAAAAGAAAAACGCCAGAAAGTAAGACCAACGGCCACCAATAATCACAAGTGATATATGGAGACCTTTTTAAAAAGTCGAGAGAGAGAGAGAGAGAGAAGATTGAATCGGTCACGGGAACCTAACTCCAGCAACGTTGTAATTATCATTCAACTACAGATCTCACATTTGAGCATGGCTACTTACTGTATATCATTATTTAATTAAACAAACACATTTTTCTTGTGTGCTGCATTTTATATGAAGAGGTTAAAAAGCGCCTGCCAAGACAAATGTCAACTTAGAGTTAAATCAGGCCTAAAACTACTTTACTTACTAGGCTATATACTCCGGTATGCAATTAAATGCTTGGCCTACACATAGGCTATACGTCTGATCGCCTTCAGCTATGTTAACCCAACTAATGAGTTGCTCGTCTGGTTGAAGGTGTGCTCATCACCTGCTGTTAGGCGTTTTGGGTGGAATCAAAAGCTGCTTCTCGTGTTCCTCCACGGCGCGTTGTCGCCAGCAGATCATTAGTAGGCCTACTGTGCGTGCATGTGAGCACCACGTTTCCGTAGCCTAATCCCCTGTACAACGTGCCATATCTCGTCAGACTGGCCCAATAACAATGTCCATCAGGATGTCACTCATCACTCCGCCACGCCGCTAAAAATGTGTTTACATTTAAAACGGCGTTTGCAATGACAGACCTGCAGGCCCAACAGTGCAAAGACTTGGCTAAGACCTAATTAGACTTGGCTGCGCCGACGCCGTTGCAATAACACGCAGTTTTTCTTCTGCGTTATAACGACATGTGTTGGTTTGACATTCTAGGGTGGAGAGGTTATAGGCATGCAAAAGGCCTTTTTCCCAAAAGGGACGACAAAACCGCCGTGACAGCAGTCCGGTGCCAAGCGCCATTTGTGGAGACAGAACGAGAGTTGCACAATTGAAAAACCTTAGGTTGTCCCAGGACCAGTGTGTATGGAGTCTAAATTAAGACGACATGCTAACGGACATGCGGGTGGCCATTTCTGCAGCCTACTTCTACAGTACCTGTGTCACTTAAGAATCGTTATTTTAATTTGACTTTTGTAATTGTTTATAGAAGGATCACACGTTTTTTCATGAATTTTGGAGTGTGTGTGTGTGTGTGTGTGTGTATGTGTATGTGCGCGCGCGCGCGCGTTTTACCTGTATCGTTTGTTGTCCACTGGGATTATATCCATGGCAATGTAATACTGCTGATGTGGGTCCAAGCCCGTAATCTTCACACGCATAGCGGGGAACATCCGCCTGACAGGAAAACCAAATAAATCATCTGCATTGGAGATTTCAGATCAGCTACAGGCTACATGGGTTTACAACACACAGTCGTTATTAATCTACGATAATAATACGAAATATATTATCGCTTAATACAAATAATAATACAATAGACAAGGCTGTTTAGGCCGTCATCTTTTTATCTTTGAGAAATGAAGTCGGCTGATTAGGCTACTTCTATAATTATCGGATTCAAAATAGCAAATTTATTTAATATTTAATCTTTTAGCCTAAATTAAATATGTGTATGCATGTTTTTTTTTATTATAGACAAGTCTGGGTTATTCAAGGTTGCCTATAGATTGTAGCTATAATTCTTTGTTCAGCAATCTCTGAGCACCGCTTTTTGTTTTCCTCTCGAACATAATCATTACCGTCCAGCCTTGGTGATGATCATTTCCGTGCCAATCTCGTGGAACCGTTTCCACAGGTCTGATCCTTGCAGGTCCACGCGGGTCTCCTCTCCGCTCGCGGTTACCGGCGCCGTGCACGGAGCTGCAGGCTGCGGGCTCTCGAGCAGCGCGTCCTCGCTCTCTGCTGCACCGGAAAGAGGCGAGAAGATGAACACGTTTCACTAGGAACACAGGAACCCGCCTAAGCCGAGAATGATTCTACTTCAAGGAGATTTTGTCCTGTGACTCATAGAAAAGGCGACATTCTGAATACATTACATTTGAAAAGCACACAAACATGAGAGCAGGACGAACTCTCGATTACTGTAGGCTATGTAGATCATAATCATAATCACCAAGACTATAACTGCACAAAGCACGTTTTGCATTTGTCCAAATATGACTTATTATTAAGTACATTATTATATTAAATAGGCTATACATCATTCAAATTGTCCCATTACAGAGACTGTAGCAATGATTAAAAAAACCTTTCAGCAGCCCACAAAAAAGGTCAAAACTTTTACTACACACTACAATTTGTTTTTAAATTTTTTTTTAGCTATTGCAGGAGATAAAAATGCTTTATAGTAGCCTTATGATTACGTCCATTAAACACCCTCTTGAATACTGGTACACTGAAAGCTGGGAATTTAGAATATTGTAGTTTTGTAATGTGTATTTCAAGTGAACTAACCGAACTCCTATTTAAGTCCCAGTAGGAACTGCGTAATGCTTTTCGTGATGTAGCTAGTGCTTGAGTTTAATTCTGTTTTAATATTGGGGAGTTGTTTAGAGGGCACCCTAACAGTGTTTATGTGTCTCACCGCTGTTGTTATTTGCGCTATTCAGCGCAGGCCTCGCCAGGTGGTGGAAATGTATGGCCATTAGACCTGGGCCTAACAAGCCAAACTTAACACAAAGACAAAACCTCAGCCAGGAGCGTTTTAAACGTGCAGCAGATTGAAATCCTAATTAGTCAGGGCCGGTCGGTTTATGCTTTCTGCAGACCTCTTAGCATCCTTTCCGTGGCCGTTTCCCTGCCTTTATACGCTGCTAATTGGCGTGTTTATGATTGCAACACAACTCATAAAGCGTCTCACATTAGTCACACTCACACCACTCATATTTACTAGACCGGGGCCACGATATGATATCACAGTTCCACTCGGAGGACCTGACCAAAGACTATCATTTGTTTCGCTTCATGATCCGGATCTTTTGCGTCTTATTACAAAAATATTCCTCAGCAATAAGCAGAACAGAGCATGCATGATCCTGATGGGGGGGGGGGGCAAATGCAGGTTTTTATTTCAAAACAAATCTCAGCGAGTAGCAAAAAGCCAGTTTGAGTAATATCCTTAAAAACAGTGATAGGGTCTCAAATGCGCATGGTCTATTAAATAAACAGCTGTATACCAGTAATAGCTTTGAAAACAATTACAGCCTATAATGAAGAAGTAGCCTATGGTTTAATGCAACACGGACATTATTTTAGCTTTATATTGGGTATGATATAGGCTACTTCTAATTTGGTAATGTTGCCATTCCAGTGGCCCATTGTATGCAGTCATTGTAATGTATTGTTAATTTAATGTAGTCTTTATTATTAGGCTTTTATTATTACCGGCTTTCTTTGTTGTTATTTACTTACGGGATCCGTCACTTGCACATTCTGCCTCGCTGCCCCGGTCGCTGGTGCACGCTCTGTCGGCTCGCGGCCCCGGGCTCCCGGTTAGATCAGAGACATCAGTTCCGTCCTCGTAGTCGGCGGACACAGCATCCTCCCCGGCCTTCCTGCGTCTCTTTTCGGCTCCGATCAGCGCCTCTACCGAGAATGCATGCGCCTTAACACTCAGCGCGCACGGGGACCGCCGCTTCTCTGCCATTTCTCTCGGTCTCCGAGCAAGAGGAACGAGAGGAAAGAGACGGCGTCACGAGCTTGCAGGGAGCAAGAAAAGTTCAAAACACAATGAGTCGAAAAACAGGAAATCCACGATGGCAGTCCAGTTCTTTCCGTGCGACGGGTTGTCCGTCCTGGAGCCGCGGACAGCAGAGGAAACGGAGGGTGCCGGGACGAGCTGTAGCCTAAATAGCGTCTCCGTTATCCGTGAGAGCCGTGCGGACTTTTGGAGAGTGTCAACAACCGGAGCTTAGTGGGAGAGCCGGAGAATGGGACCTGTCAGTCACAACACCGAGCAACCAATCACGAGTAATCACAGCCCCCCGGAACTTTCCCCTGGTCCCGCCCGCTGTGGGGGCCGCTCGTGCCGCCTTATGTGGTAAAAGTAGAGCTGGTGAATGAATCATGTCTTCAGGCGAAGGAGCGCGAGGAGCGTCTCTCTGGGGCATTGCGCGCATTTTCACACACCGGCCCGACATGCTTTGCATATCTGGCCATTAGTAGCCTACCTCGTGCACGGTGGACACTGGTGCTCCCTATCCTGGGAATAAGCATTTCTTACACCATGTAGGCCTACGTGTTTCACAAATAATGTCCCGTGATGTCCTAATCATTATAGGCAAGCGGCCATAATAAATGTAGGCCTACTGGGCCTTAATAGTAAGAAAATAGGCCTGTGTTCAGATGTTGTTTATCTCTTATTTTTTGTGGCCTTCAAAAGACATATTAAAAAAAATCGGAATTCTGAACTGTCTATGAAATATGAGTGAGTCTTATCAGTTCTCCGAACGTCGTCCCGCGTCACGGAGCAACCCGACTGTTTCTCACAGCAGAAACAGTCCAACACAGCAGAAGCTCTGCTTCATGAAATTATTATAACAAGCATGTATTTAATAAACAAACAAAAAAGATGATACGGCTTGGTAGGCTGGTAACATGTTGGTAACGGTATCCTTCAACTGCAAACTGCAATGTGCAAACAAATTCCAGTCCTTGTTTTAGTGCAACAACACAAATGTAAAAGTGAAAAAAAAGAGAACTCTCCCGGACTTTAGATTCAGCTTTATTGTCACTGTGCAGTGTACAAGTACAAAGACAACGAAATCCAGTCTGCGTCCAACCAGAAGTGCAAAAAAAAAAAAAGCAGAAAAGTGCAATGCGATATACAAGTAGGCCTATAGACAGGTGGTGCATCTAAGGCAGGACAAAAAATATATTGCAGTGTTATAAGAGCAGAATAAATATGGCTATGTAATATGAATGATATATGAAGAACATGTACAGATATGTGCAATGTAGTAGCAGTGACATTATAGTAAGAATAATATAGCCGAGATGAAAAGCTGTATAGTGCACTGCCAAACCTGTAGTCACAGCAGTTAATCACAATCATTTACAGGCAATGTTTAAATAGCCTACTTAGCATAGACATAAGCTAAATATTAGCATACATATCTCCATTAAAGACTTATCTTTAAAGATGCCCGTTTTAATAGTAATTAATTAATTCTCATTATCGGCTTACAGTGCTTGTTGTTTAGCTATTGTTTCGGGTTGAAAATGTAGCCTATAAGTAATAAAATATTCCTCTTTAGTCAGTTATTAAAGTAAATGGATTAGACCAGAGTTATGATTGGGATACAGGATCTTAGTATTGATTTATTGGCCTGTACAACCAGCTGAAGTGAGTTGAGAGATGAGTTGGATGGATTCTCTTCATGCACGTTTAGATGATCGCCTACACTTTACCGCGTGTATTATAGGCCTTTGCGCGTTGCAGCGGGTGAGTGGCTTTAACATATGGAGGGGTAACATGGCTATAAATAAACAGGGGCAGTGAGGCCGTGCATGTGTGCACGTGCGGGTTTCTAAAACTGATTCTTGATGGCCCTGTTAAGAACCGACATACATATTCCAATGAACACAACACTGACGCAAACCCGACTCATATAGACTACAGCATGAATATTCAACATTTCGCATATTAGTGGACCGACCAATGCCTTAATTAACCGGCTAATTTGTTACTTAGCAACGTCTTTTCTTTTGCTACTAATCAAGGTCCGACGAAATAATTGAATTTGATTACATGAAAAGCCATTAGTGGCATCAGGATTGGTTTATTTATTTTTTTTCTTCCTATTTGCTCCAGGGACGTTTCCTGCACTAAAATCACTGCACAGCTCAAGGCCTCTCGTGGCTTGTTGGTTAAATAAACAACATCTCGCCCTCGTTTATTGGCATAAATTCATGGTAAATGAATGGACGTCAAGGGGAAGGTCCGTGCCCATATCCGCGTGGGTTATCAGATCAAAAGCCCTGTGTTTCACCTCCCCCGGGCGTTCAAGAATGTCCTATTTCTTCAGGACTGTGTGTGAGAATGAAATAGGTTATACGCTCTGTTTGGAATATAGAGTTAAGTTCCGATTCGACACAAGCTTATCTTGGCATTGGCATAAATAGCCTCTACAGTTTTACTACTGAAATGCAGACAATTTAGTATTACGACGTTAATTAGACTATTTGTTTCCTCTTCATTAGGCTACATTTAAGCGAAATCTGTTTTACAATTAGCCTATAAATAACCCAAAAACACACCATACTTTCATTCATATTTTAGCTAAAAAGCTTGTTTTTTTTAACAATGAAACATGACAACATTTGAGGAGTAAGCTGTATTTTTTTTAAACTGGCGTTACATTACATTTTAGAGTTTAAAAAACAGGATCGATTAATGCACTGACCATAGCTGGTGGAACTTTAAAAAAAGAAGAAGAAAAAGCCCCCCAAAAATCTCATTTTGGAAATTATAATAAAAATAAATATAGTATAAGAATAATAATAATAAAAAACAACCGCAATAATTATTATTATTCTACTTAGGCGTTATTTCGCAATGGCTATTTAATGAGATACAATACTTATATCACAATTCATAAACATTAAGCTCTCTTGGTATGTTTAACAGTTTGGATAAATGGCTCGTTCACCAGAATACTCTGCTCTCTGGCTCTCATTAGGCCGACCACTTTAATCGCATTCCTGTTATTAATTATCGCAGTTTCATTATAATAATTCGTCTTTAATCAGAACTCACCAAGAAACACATTGCAGCTTTTATACAAATTCGGGGGGATTTTCGTAATAAAATCACATTAGTTTTGTAACTAATTCTTAAGTATTTCTTTCGTTAGCAGGTGCACTGGTATTTGCATATTAGACATCACCATGCCACCTGCCGTTGGTGTACGATTATTTACTAACTCGTTCTATCAAAAGACAGTCATAGATTGATTTTTAGAAGGATTAGCTATAAAGTGACACAGCACAGCCGTTCAGAAATATCACTGCAACATAAAGCGATAAAGAAAATATAGGCTAAGCCGTTGACTCATTATTGTTTACCACAGGTATGACTTCACATGAAGCAGTTTATTTTTGCACTACAGGATCTAACATCTAGAAACAAAGTAACGTCTATAGGCTTATATCGCCAAGATGACCGGAAAGCGCTTTGAGGCAATGGGGTTGTGGTCATATCTGGGCCTCTCAGGGAGTATATATATATATATATATATATATATATATATATATATATATATATATATATATATATATATATATATATATATATATATATATATATATATGTCTCTGTGGCCAATCGACGATTTGCAGTCTTCCTCTACACTGGCTCTAAAACTAGCGGGAAGCCCTCTGTGGCCGGGCCTTCCTATTGTAGCCAGTCTGGCAGTAGTACCTCCTATGTGATGAACGTAGCTGCGTTTTGCACATTAACTGGAAAGAAGAAAAAAAAAAAAATCTTGGGTCTTGAATGTATTTTATTTTCTATATGTGTTTATGTAGGCCTGCTTCTTTTCTTTTTTCTTTCAGCCCGTAGATCTGCTGTGTCAGCTGTGGTGACACTTTGTCAGCACCTGAACGTGACTGGATACACTATAGGCCTGTTTGAAAAGCGTTGTAAGCTTAGCATCAGCCTGCAGCCTGCTATCCGTCTAGATGGAAGCATTTTAAATAGGCTATTTTTGTTGAACAAGTGTAAATCACAGGTTGCCCGTGAAAAGGGTTCCCTCCATGCAGGAAACTGAGCGCGTGCTGCTGCGCCACTCGAATTGTCTCGCGCTGTTGCTTTGATTTATTACTGCGTATATAGTCTTCAAACACCTTTTTTGTGCGATATTGAGCAATTAGGTATGGACGACTAAGGAAGTGAATTTCATTAATTAGTAACGAATGTGAACAGATAACATAGCAGGGAAATACTAGTCCTGGTAATAGGCTATTTATTGAGTCCAATGATCGGCCTAATACACTACAGTTTATAATAAGGCTATGTCAAGCAATAGGCTATCCTAGATACCATTTTAAATACTGTTGGCGAATTAGCCTGTTGACGTGCAGGTGCGGGTGTAAAGCCTACCTGGGGGGGGGGGTTTGGGCGTTATTCAGCCAATCAGAGCCCGGCCCATTTATTCAAGTGTATGCTACTTTTAAAAATAGGCTATTTTTGTCAGCGTGAACTGAATAGGCTGTCTATTTAAAAAAAACCTTTGACATCATTTACCTGTGAGCTTTAAAAGGACGCTCTGTAGGTTAGGAGTGCCGTAGCAGGGGAGTCTGGGTAATACATTGTTAACGACAGTTATTTAGCGCGTGCTAATGGGCACGTGGATCACTGCCAGGGCTTTTATGGCAGAAGTGGCATGAGCGGTGGGGAAGGTGTGTGTGTGTGTGTGTGTGTGTGTGTGTGTGTGTGTGTGTGTTTGTGTGTGGGTGTGAGAGCGAGACCTACAGTGGTAATATAGTGCTTTTCTAAAGGTTTCAGAAGTGGCACCTCTCCACACCTTTATAACGGACAGGGTGGTTTAGCGCTTCAATTAATCTGGGGAACGAGCATAGACAACCAGCAGACTGAGACAGGGATATATACAGAGCAGCCTCCAGCTTCAACCATCTGCCCCCCCATCACCCTCTCGGCCCACCCTGGGGGGGCCGAATCCCAGTCAAGAACTGCCGGATCCTCTGCATGACTCCACTGGGAAAGTCATAACTTGAACTCCATGTCTATCTGCAGTTGTGCCAACACTGCAAAGCTAACGGCCTTGGCCCCTGTGAGCATATCCTGCTTATGCTGGCCCAGAGTCACTCGTCATCCAAGTGAAGTGACCCCTGCTCTCCTTCATAAAGTTAACCTTCCATTGAAAACGTGGTATTTACTGACGCGCTTGATAGGAATTGATGGATCTATGACATTTATTGAATTTTTTTTACGAGCCGGTTCTGGTCGAGACGCCGTTTATTCAGGCCTCTGTGCGCCTCGGATGTTATTCAAGTTGAACTCCTGCTCTGGCTGCAAATGCTTGTCTCATACACACATATGCGCACGCACGCACACACACACGCGCGCACAGACAGATAGAAAGAGAGAGACACAGATGACTCAAGCTCTCTGCTCTGAGTTAGTGCCTGAAGCTGCTGGACTGGCATTGGATTAATCCTCTTATTCACATGTCTGAGCTAAGCCAGGTCTGTCACTACAACAGCCATCACATCATTATTTTAACGACATCAAACTGAAATACACGTAGGGCGATTCTTTCACTGTCCATAAATATGTTTTTTCAATGCCAAAAGTCAGGGTTTAACAAAAAAAAAAAAACCAATGACTACAACTTGTAGGTAGGACAGCATAGTAAGTCAAAACTGGAACAATGCTGTTACGTAAAGAAAAATAGAATTTGTAACAAAAAATTGTAATTTGTCTGTATGCAGTATGTGTAAAACATGTTTGAATCCATCACATTTTAAGGTATTTACACACAGATTTGCTGGATATTTACCATTTAAAAGCACACGTGCTAATGTGATTTCTTTAGCAGCCACAGTGAAGCTGCAGAGGCAAACTCACGGTTTGAAAACATATCAGTTATTTCAAAAGACAGTAAACAGGCAAGTCTGTCCCATATTGGTATTGTATTGTCATTTTAGGAGGAATATTTAAAGATAATGAAACATTACTGTTACTCTCACCAATTTAGAAAAAAATAATGATGGTATTTATTGTAATTTTAAACCCTCATGAATACTGTTTTTTTTTTTATTGGAGAAGGAGAGTTATGGGTTGAGGTTTATCATAAGATCCAGCTGTTCATACATGCAGTTTGGTGCTAGTTTAAAGGTTCCACATTTTCTGGTACACCAGAATACTGCACTGATTGGCGAGTATGGAAGCCCTGACAGGCTAGTGAGAAAATAAATTCTGGTGATCCATTTTCTAAGTCTGATCCATCCTGTGTTTATGTCTCAAGAAAAGGGGAAAAAAGGTTTTGGCAGGTGAATTTCTGATACTCATTTTGGCCTCCACAGCACTGCGGAGGAGGGTCTGGTTAGATGGGAGAGAAATGTGCTCTGGTTTATTGGCATTTCTGAAAACCTGAAAAAAAAAAGTCTTGGGCGGCGCTAAGCCCCCGGACGGAGGTACGGCTGCAAAATAGCCTCCGGAAGGAACTTGTTTTAGTGGAACGTAGGGAGGCGAGCTCTGGAATTAAAATGGCTGTCAAGTGTGATGACAATTTTACTAAAAAAAAACAAAAGCAGAAGATAAATATAATTTGATTGTCAGTTCTCGGAACTATCCCACAACAGTTTCCACTGACCGTTTCTCTGTGTTAACAGACCATCTGACTTGTCAGGTTAAGAAAGGTTATCTGTTCTTAAGTCATAAACACAGGAGAGAAAACAATTTAGATCAGACCTAGAAAATACATTACCTCAAAAAAATATTCTCTCTCGCCTCTTCGGGCTTCCGTAGTAGAGTTATTAACACAGAGTGAGAAACCAGGCATCAAGGCAGTGCTAAGAAGAGGTAGCCATTGGTTGCTTGAGTGTTTTATCAATAGCGATGTTTTATAAACTGGGTACAAAATTACTACAAAAGCAAATTTCGGGGGATTTCAGGCGAACCGAAATTTGGTGCCAAAGTGGATTGGGTTGCCCAAAGGACTACCCAGCAGTACGTTTTCAATGGAAAAGAACTACACTACCCAAGGATGCCATGCTTTATAAACATGCGAGTACCACTGTTGTATAGTTAAAAGAGTGAAGTTAATGGTGCAAGTTGTCCTTCATGACAATCTGTGGAATGGTTAAAGCTGTGCTGTATGTAATTGGATTTAAACTTCAATCGGGTCAAAAGAGTCAACAGCTCTGCAGGACTGGCTCCAGTCATATTTATGCAAGTCAGCAGGAGACACAGTTATACATATTTCTCTGGCTGATCTAAGGCCTATTAATTACAAAGCTGAGTCATAATTTGCGGAAGTGCATTATTATTTTTTTTGCTGGCATTGAACACTGTGTAAAACAGACCCATTGTGTCTACTTGTTTCCAAATACTTTCTGTTCAAGGTAACCTACTTACTTCATCACCTCACACTGTAGCTTTCACCTGGTTGATTTATACATGTGGGGGGGTTGGTGGCCTACTGGTTTGACCCCCCAGCCCGTGTCCTGAGCAAGGTTCCAAACCCTTAGCTGCCCGATCATTGATGCTTTGGATGAGAGTGGGCCCAGAGGGAAACGTATGTGTTTTATGCTGTTACACAGCAACAAAACAGCTTATCTCATTACCTCACTGCCTCGAAGACAGCAGAGAGAGGGGGGGGGCAGTATGAATGGGGAGACAACAAGCGAGCAGGTGCTGTTTTTATGACTTTCTCCATCTAGCGAAGAAGAGGTGAAAACATTTTCTCCTCTCATAACCCGTGAAAACCACATAAAGAATTGATCTGAACTGTGTGTGTGTGTGTGTGTGTGTGTGTCTGCGTGTGTGTCTGCGTGTGTGTGTGCATGAGGTCATTAGAAGGAATGATTGTGTATGCAGAAGTTTTGATTACCTCCTATTGTTCACTGCCAGGGAATTCTTTATTTCATAGGTGTGTGTGTGTGTGTGTGTGTGTATGTGTGTGTGTGTGTGTGTGTCTGAGTGTGCATATGTGGGCAGCCTATCATTGTGTGTAATCACCTCTATAGTTTCCTGTGATTAGGTGGCATAATGAGCTGCTAAAAAGCACACAGATGAGAGCTATGGTTAATTAAGCTCAAAGTACTGCAGACTTTTTTTCTGGAAGTTCCTCTCTCATTCGCCCACGCAACACACACACACACACACACACACACACACACACACACACACACACACACACACACACACACACACACACTCTCTCTCTCTATCTCTCTCTCTCTCTCTCTCTCTCTAACGAGTGCAAAGCTCATCACGGAAACGCCGCAATTTGAAAATAACAACAATAATAAAAAACCATACAAACATCTGCAGCTCGTAACTGACGTCGCAGGCCAACCCCAGCACACGTGCCTCTTAAAACTGGAGAACAACGGTTATTTTCATCTCTTAGATGTTGGGAGTTTTATTTCTTTTCTCTTTCTCTGGCTCAACTGGAACCGTTTAGGCGTTTTTTAATCAAAGAGTAAAGTCGTTAAAATTGGAGAATTGGCGGGGAAGGCGTCCGGTAAGCCTGCCCTCTCCTCCCTGCCTGCATTCAACGTCCAGCCCAGAGCTAACTAGCATTTAGCGCAGATTTAAGGAATGCTGTTTTATTACTGTATTTAAGAAATGTCTGCGTTAAAGCGTGCATGAAACATGCATTATGTACATAGGGCATTTCATTACCTTGTTACAAAAAAAGCATTTCTGTGTTTTTGCGCCAGTGCCAGTAACTATTTTTAAGTCTTTAAAGTGCCGCTATGCAGTTTTGGCCATTTCTTCATAGTTTTCTCACTTTTTGCTTGCAGGTTTCTCTATAGAGCTCCCCCTGCAGCTTCGGAATAGATATTTGGCAGCTCCTATGTTTTACTTGTGTCTGACTCCTCACTCGGTCAGTCTGCCGTTTCCTCTTTCTCTGTTCCTCCGACAATGCTTTCCTAGCTTTCTGCTTTTATGCCGGCTCAGCCATGACGATGGTGTGAAAAACTCCATCGCTACCTTGTTAGCCGGTTCCTGAATGGGCATATGTGTGCAATGCTGTGCGGCAATTTGTTACATCATGAGACCTGATATCACGCGATACTTCCTGACGCTGAGGCCGGCGACTCGCCGGCCGAAAGTTGCAAGGTGTGTTTTTTTCCCGCTCACAGGCGCTAGGGAGTAGTGATGGTCAAATGAAGCTTCGCGAGCCACTGTCTTTATTTTCTGAGCTCACTAGATGGCGCTCTCTGTTCAACAAAGGGTTGAAAACACACTGAATTGCCATTCCTTTAACCTTTTTCTTTCAACAGAGAGCGCCATCTAGTGAGCTCAGAAAATAAAGACAGTGGTTCGCGAAGCTTCATTTGACCATCACTACTAGGGAGGAGCGAGACGACCGCCGTTCAACCCAAAAGAAGTCATATAACCATTTCAATGAATCGGAAGCTGTTCAGTTAAGGTAAATTAAGCTAAAAAAAAGCTGAATAGCCTTTAAGACAATCCTATTGGTCGTAATGACACAACAATGGTTACAACAAGCTTTTCAGAAAGCACTATGCACACTGATTCACATGACACACAGGCTCAAAAAAGCTGCCTCTCACATCCATGCATGCGCAGTATGAAACAACACAGGCCGTTTGTTAGTGGTCACTTGCACGTTTGTAACATTATTTTCACAAGTCATCTGTGTTTCCGTCGAATAGGCAACTATTAGCACAGATGCACGGACACCCTAATATGATTGAAGGTAACGAAGTAGTCGCTGAGTTGTCAGGTTGACTGTGAAGGTTTGCCCAGGGCTCATATTTAGCAGACCTCTGAGAATTACACTTAACTTTGCTGTGTATGAGCAATGAGATTACTGTACTCAAGAAATCCTTAATGTTTAGGCTTAACAATTCACATTTGAAATAACCAACAATCTATCATTTATAAATGAATACATGTGTCGGCGTAATACAAAGGGATACAATAAATTGATTGAAATGGGAAAAAAGAAAACTGGAACAGGATAGAAATCCTGCTGTAGACGATAAGGAGAAAACATAGGACGAGAGAAATTCAGTATTAACAACCTGGAAAGTGATTGCAAACACCAATGCTTTATTCTTGTTGTTTGCAGCCCGGGTACATGCACAAGAAAGAAGTTGTCCTATCAAATGCAACTACAACTACTAATACCTAATTAACTAATAACTACTAAATTACACT
>CM042440.1:18241246-18406246 GCA_023631565.1 Gymnocephalus cernua
GTCTGACGATCCCTCCATACAGTATATCCTCTTAACCCCCTGATCTGTACCTGATACTGACCTTTGACCTTACCTATGGGTCAAATGACTATGTGTAAACTTGTGAGGATGTACCCACATATGACACCTCTGCAGTTCCTCTCTTATTGAACAAGTGTTTTGCATTTTGTTTAGTTTTTTTCAGCCAGCAAATTCCATTCTCATCAACCCCATTTCCAGGCACAGTATCTACATGCTCAGCCCCAGCAGGACGTTAGCGACAAGCTAGTGAGAATAGTGGAGAATCTAACAGCTAAAAAGCCTGATATTTTCCTCGGGAGTTAATGGACACCCACAGGGAGCTAAATGGAGAGTATTGGACGTACTTTTGTCAGGGGGTAAGAAACATAACTTTAAATAAATGTTAATGTTGCTACATATCAGCTCGATGTTTAAATACGCAAGTTTGCTTTCATGTTACTAATAACAACTTCATATGGTCATTGTTCTGTTTACAACTTGTACTGCTGCCCCCAAGTGGCCAAACAACAAACAAATATTTATTAATGCAGCTTTCAGTTAGTTGTAAGCAGCTTTAAGCACATGTAAAAACATCAGGGTGATGCAGTGAGTTAGTTTGATACAAAAAGGATGTGAAAGAGTATGGTATCTTTGTACATCAATTGTTCTTATGTCCATACTGCAAATACAGGATACTCTATTTACAAATTTCAATATATGAAAACTCATGAGCATTTGTATGCTTTCCATTGAATTGCAGTTTTGCAGTAAATTCCAAAATGCATTCCTAATATATATGAAATGTGTTGTACAGTGTATCAGTATATATAATACTATGTAATTCCAGCCCATGACAGACACATCTTAATTATGCTGGATGCATAAAAAGCCCTGCATAACTTGCTCTGTGCCATCTGTATATTGTCCACAAATCAATGTCTCTGTAAGTGATGAAGCCCAGCTTTATTTATTCTCAGCTGCATGGATCAAAATGTGGTGTACAAGACAAAGAAATTGATGGAATAAGGAAGTTAAGCAGTGCTTGTGTGACAAGTGCGCGCGCACACACACACCGCATCTTTTACAAATGAAACATTACATAAAGCCACAGCATTAAGGCTCAGAATCAGACATTCTCGGCTAAATCTGTCCTGACTCTGGTGCTATGAAAGCCCAGTTTCAGAGGTTCCTATAGCGCTACTGAGCCAAGAAAAAGTCCTTTTGTTAGACGTGCACATTTTAGCAGCAGGCTTTACTGTCAGAGAGTATCAGTGTCCGTGTCCTTTGACTCTATGGCTATGTAAACAACATTTATAGTTTTTTTTTAAAAACACCCGTATATTACTGGGGGTTGTAGGAACAGTTAATGGTGTATGTGACAGTGTGTTTCCCTTTCATAATAGGCTCTGAGCTGAGCAGGTAATTACAACAGGCAGTCTCTTGGGCTGCACAAGGATGGATGTTTACCCGCCTGGGAAAAAAAAGGACAATATAAGCATTAGAGCCTCAAAGTATCTGTGGTATTAGTGACAAACACGCCAAGCAGAATCGCTTACACCCTAATGATTTTCCATCCTTAATTTTCAACGCGAATGATATTGCATGAAAAGTTACGCACAATAATTTCGTATGATATCCTACAAAATTACGAGTCACATCAAAGTTAAGTTTAGGGGTCTTTACAGTTAAAATTAGCCTACAAAAGTTGCTGTGAGCCGGGTACACAGCACCATGAGATGCCGGTCGTTTCCGAGGCCGTTGCAGTTGACTTTAGCCGACAAAAGGTAACTGTGAGCCGGGTACAGTGCACCACGAGGTGGCAGTGTTTTCAGCGGCCATTACAGTTACAAAAAGTGACCGTCATACGGCAACGACAACTAGTTAGGATTAGAAAAAAGATCGTGGTCTGGGTTAAAACACCGGCCCCCTTAAGTAGTACTCCCGGGAGACGAACACCCGTTTCCTGGGTGAAAGTCTTGTGTTTTTCCCAGGACACAAACTCTTTTTGTCTTTTGAAAGCCTTGTGTTTTATGACCCACCACGGCCTCTTCCCTACGCTGACCACAGCGGTCTTATACAGCAGCAGTCAGTGTTGTGCATACAGCAATAGATACGTGGAATACACACAAAACACGAATGGTACGAATGGTTGATAAGAACAGCCTGTACTTTTTATACTCTCTTCCTCTCTATCTCCATCGTCCTTATCATTCGTCTATCTCTGCCCCTCTCTTTCCCCGTGGTTAGCTTTATTAATGGATGTCAGCGTGCTGCCTTTATTTCAAACAGTGTGGACAGAGGTGCAGCGAGGAAACAAGATACTGTAATTATTTCGTAAATCAAGAGTGCAGAGGACTGTTGAGGGGTCCTGTAAATACTGCGGAGGAGTCATGTTTTCTGTGGCTGTCCGAATGCGTTTGGGTCAAAAGATAATGTTCCACACAAGCCTGTTTAAAGAGACCATTGCACAGATAGACAGACATATATATTTAGGGAAAATATATGTGTTTTTGTGTTGATGTAATACATTATATTGACCTTTATTTTGAAGCTGGGGCCACAGTCAGACTTATGATTTACAGCTTGGATTCTTAACGGCAGTTTACAACCTTAAATTGGTCATGCTTCTTTTCTGCTGAGTTTTAATGTGTTTTCATCAGCCTTGGCCCAGCAGCATTGAACCCAATTTCTTTTTATATGGGTCCTGATTTGAAAATGTTTTGGAAACCTTGACTTTATGAAGCACTCGGCTCCAAAACGAGCCACGATCTTTCCCCCTGTGAGTCAATCTGCAACGCAACTGTTGTTAAACGAGTTGGTGATGAGTGCGAGTGGAACTCGTTTTTTTGTTTTGTTGGAATGTCTATAACTCATATTGAATGATATCACGAGTTGACGGTCACCTAGAGAAATCATGATATACTGCTGATAAAATCAATTTTCAAAGCAAAATACATTCTGTTCTTCAAAAAAAAAGCACACAACTTTTATTGAACACATCCATGGGCTGTGCACAGTAACTTCCTGAACTCTTTGCTGGATACCTGGCAACCTCACGGTGATGACAAATTTCCTGAAAGGGGGAATTTATTTTGTAACTTTTGGACAGAGACAGGCTAGCTGTTTCCCCTTGCTTCCAGTCTTTGTGCTAAGCTAAGCTATAAATGGCTACTGGCTGTATAGCTTCATATTTACCGTACAGACTTCAGAGTGGTATTGAGCTTCTCATCTGTCTTTTGGCAAAAGTTTGGGGCCACTTAGAAATTTCCATTCCACTCCATTACAGACAGAAAACCAGCTGAGATCAGTTGCATTGTTTTTTTAATCAGGGCAGCAGTTTTCAGATTACATTATGTTCTTACGTAATTGCAAAAGGGTTCTCGACTGTTGTAGAAAGAAGTGGCTGATCTTAAGTGCAATATCTACATTGCCCATTATCAGCAACCATTCATTAAAAGGCTAATGGAGAAAACATTAGAGAACTCTTTTGCAATTATGTAAGCACATAATGTAATCTGAAAACTGCTGCCCTGGTTAAAAAAACAATGCAACTGATCTCAGCTGGTAATAAAGCTGGAAATTTCGAAGTGACCCCAAACTTTTGACCGGTAGTGTATATCCGAAAATGTTAAACAATTCCCTTAAAATGTTGGCGTCGGACATTGAAATGTGTTCTCATTCAGTCAAGTTTTTGCAATTGTCCAAAAATCAACTTTTTGTCTGGGGATATAGATGCATGTATAATATGGGGTTTTGTTTTGTTCTCCCATTTTGTTTTCCATTTCATGAGTTCCTTTGTGCCATCTTAAATAAAAAAATAAAATGTGTTATTATTATTATTATTATTATTAGTATTATCTTGATGTAGACTCCACTCTCTAAACCTAGTGTCAATTGGCATTTGCAAAAATGCACACATGTAACCTACATTTATGGAACAGTAGTTTTAGAGTAAGAAGCAAGACGCAGAGAAGAGAGAATGTAGTCGTACGTATCTCTGCAGACAGGAGAAGATGGATTGTTGGAGTAGGCTCAGTAGCTCCTTTGGAAAACAATTCCGATGTTATCTGTTGATGAAACTGCCGTGTGGCTGATGGCAGAAGCTAAATCCTCCTAAATACTTCATATGAGGCGGTGAGAGGACCAAATCCAGTGAGAAACCAAAACACAGTGAAAAGGGCTGAAATGGGAAAGGGAGAAACAACTCTGTGGACACAGCAAATTTACTCCTAATAGACTATGACAAGGACCATTTTTAGTCCCGCGGTTTGGTTTTAGTGTGCGAGTGTGTAGACAGTCCAGGAAAAGAGATCATTGTCTTGTGATGAAAGATGGAGCCTGTGTGTGTGTGAGAGAGTGTGTGAGAGAGAGAAAGAGAGAGAAAGAGAGAGAGAGAGAGAGATGGCCACCGCTAACCTCGTTCACTTTTCTCCATGAGTTCAAAATTTGATATGATGAGTTTCAGCAGCTTTTTTTTCCTCCCTGTCTTTTTTTCTCTAACGCTATGAGGGGATTTCTCAACGAGCTTTGTGGAGTTTTCTTTAAGAGGAGTTTCCGTTGTTAAACAGTCTGTTCAGAATCAGCCCTGCCTCACAGCATTGTACTTCTCTGGCCTTCCTCATCTCTTTCTTTCACTCCCTTTTTTGTCCTTTTTTGGTCTACAGCTCACTTAAAGAGCAGAGTAATAAAGCATTAGAATTTCCTCCATCCCTCTTTCCCCCTGCCCTCGGCCCTACACCTCCCTCTGCTTGTTGAATGCGCTCATGCATGATGGTCTGAACTTGATAGACGTTCAGAGGGCATCGGCGAGAGAGCTGTTAGCATGTGCATGTACTCATGTGTGTGAATGATGGATAGAGTATGTGTGGTCTCCCTGATTGAGTTTCATATGTGTTTTTCATCTGCTTTTGTGTTTCTATACATACATATATCAATCTAGCTCTCAGATCTTGCTCGCTTTCATCTCTGGCTCTCATTTTATTCACATCTATGGCAAGGAATGTGTTAGTTTTATGTGAAGTCAGCACATATGCCAACTGGCCTGTGATATGGATGCCAAGGTATGACGACTCTATGCGGGCTAACTGTCAGTTAACGGACGTTAGCTCAAGATGGATTTGAACGAATAATTGGAAGGAAGTAAATAGCTGTGCAGAGAAAGAGTGCGAGATAGAGACCGAAGATTGAAGGAGAGTTTGGGTGTTGGAGCCTGTCATCGCCTAATAAAAGCTTGCTCGGTTATCCTGGGAAAGGGGGGATGGAAGAGTGAGAGCCAGGGAAGGGAGGGGCAGAGCGTGGGGTGTATAATTTAGGCAGAGGGATTTTTAATGAGGGGAGATCTCTGCAGGTAACTTCCTCTTCTCCCCTCTCCTCCATCTTCCCCCAGTGTGGGGGGAGAAACCCATCTGGTTGGACTAAACAGCAGATTAGCACATTAGCACTGGAAGACGGGCAGGCAGGCAGCACGGGAAATGCCCAAGCTAACATATGACATTGACGCACATGGTGTACGACTCATTAAAAGCAGACATAAAAGTTGCACTAAATTAAAGGCAAACTCTATCCGCCTTCATTAACAGATGGTAAAAGTTTGACTCATGATTGCAGCTTTTATACTTGGCACACAAGCATCTTAATGCAGCACACATCGAAAAAGGTTGCCTTTGTTTTGATGAAGTAAGATGAGCTTAGCCTGCTCTGATGAACGTCCTGCTTTGCTCCCGTCGAAATGACTACAACCACTAGAGGGCGCTGACACAATAAACGTAAATATGAGTCGTAATTGCTGCTTGGACAAACGACTAATGTGGGCATTTTTAGGGGAGGACAAACTTCAATACATTTTAATATATCCACCAGTGAGACTTCTGCCACCATCCCGAGCCAATCAAGATGTATCGGATTTGGTTTGTGGTTGGCACTGGCAGATTTGAAAAACTCAACAGCGATGTAACTTTTTAGAAGCATGGTCCTCGATACTCAGGGTAATTCACAGACTTCACTGTCCACAATTTTCTTCAAGAACTATATTCTCCCAAAGTCTGCCTGCCAATTGAGTCAGTACTGGTTAGACAGAAATGTACATTTGAAAATGTAATCTGTTTCAGTAAATCCCTGGATTATGTTAAATGTCAACATTTTAATCAGTGCATGGCAGATGTGCATGGCAGCTACATTATAATAAAAGTTAAGAAAAGATTGTGGTTATGGCAAATAAGGTATGGTTAAGGTTAGGCATCTAAGACCCTAGGTGAAGCTTTAGAAAGGTTGTGGTTAAAGTGACAGGTTCCGCACCCCTACTTAGCTTGTTACGTAAATGGCAGTGCGTTGGGCATGGATACAAAGGTTCACAATAGTCCAAAATGCACGCACAGTAATAGGCATACTGGAGAAAACTGGTAGATCTGAATCTGAACTGTACAAATGAAGTAGCAGCTGGCTCAAACCTATTCTAATAACCCCAAAGAAGTCAATACAGTCTGTCAGTGCACAACGCCAACTGAAGATGACTTGATTTGGCCAAAGCAACAGGTCTAACCTAACACAAAAAAGTTTTTATTGTATGTTGGCCCAGTTTTTACAACCTGCCTCCGGCTGTCATGATTTAGCCTTACATGTAACCAGTATACAAGTTAACTAAACAACAAATACTTTCAGCTCAAACCTGCAGTGAGTGACATGGCTGGTTGTGTTTGGGTGTTTGTTTTGCTGTTGAAAGGGTATTATTTGTTTCTTTGGTAACATCTTTAAGAAGTAGTACTAACGTTAATTCCTCCTCATCAACCCTCCATTTTGTAACTTTCTGTCTTAATTAGCCTGCATAATAAGCTGCTAAAGGCACACCGATTGGAGTTAGTTAGGGCAAAGAATGGTTGAAGCTTGTCCCAGTTATCCAGGTTCGATTCTTTTGGCCTCGTTTTTTTTATGATTCCAGGGAACCGAGCTGTGAGAAACTACAAAGTTGCCAGGCATGACTGGGAGGGGTGCTTCGCGCACATTTGTGTGTGTGTGTGTGTGTGTGTGTGTGTGTGTGTGTGTGTGTGTGTGTGTGTGTGTGTGTGTGTGTTGTAATAAAGGGGCATCCCGTTGCGAGGTGTGGAGTTAGGAGCTGTTACAACGGCCACATCTGAGATTGCAGCTGTGTGAACACATCGTCATCTGTGCTGATGAAAGGCAGGATCGGAGAAACTAGGCCCGCCCTCCACATACCTGCTACTACAGACTCCATGTGTATTACACATCAGATATAGTTAAAGCTGCTCTAATCCCAGTTTTTATATTCATAAAGGGTCAGATGACTGTGTGTAATGTGAAAGGGCTCGCTCCTAGTGATGAATCCACAGATTATCACTCATCTCTGCAGTTCTACTCACCTCTGTGGAAATTTTAGCGTCTTATAGCTCTGATTAATTTTACGGCCCGCAACCATAATCTTCTTTAATCTGGTTCACTCTCGCTTCCAGACACATGCTATTTCAGTGAAAAAAACAAATAAACGCCCTCTGTACGCTACCTGCCCAGCACCAATTGACAGGCAGACTCAGTTAGGAACTAGCTGGTGAACACAGTGGAGCATTAGCAGCTTTTCTCAGGAGTTGAGCCCAAAACGGAGCTAAAAGAAAAACTCAACAAAAACTGACTGACATGGCCTATAAATAACTTCTAATGTCACTCCATGTCTGCTAGATGTGTGCCAGGTGATTGTTTGTCTAACAGGTTTACCATATCACCTTTATAAGGTGATAATATGTCAGTGTGTGTTGTGTTTACAGCTTGTTACACTGCCCCCAAGTGGCCACCAAAACATAAATCATTCCCTCAATATATCTATACCTCAAACTATGTGGGATCAATATTGATGAAAACATTCTTTACCCGTGGATATCAGAAGGCCCACAACCTTATTTGCAACTCAACCAAGACTTAGCCATAGCCCATAATGAGACTGTCCTCCCCTGAAAAATGCCCACAGAAGTAGTTTGTTCAAGCAGCAATTACGACCTGTATTTTCGTTCATAGTGGTGGCACCCTCTAGTGGCCTGGTAATTATGACAGGAGCAAAGCAGGGAGTAAGGTGAGGAATTATAAAAGCGGCAAATCCCGCATAAGGAGGCAGGTTGGGGGGGTGGATGGGTCAAACAAACACAGGACTTTCACCCAGTAGACCTGGAGTTTGCATCCCATTTGAATATAAAAGTAAATGGTGAGTTTTTTTTTTGAGTCGTATTTTCTGCCCCCGCTAGAGGCGCTAATTTATGAAACGCTCCTGTAGGTCGTTTTAGAGGGTAGCAATAAACTACTTGTATCGTAGTATGGTTTGAAAGACTTGTTGCCCATAACGACAATAATTTGTAACCATGGTAACTATAATCAGTGGGCTTGAGTCAAAGAGCAAGAACAAAGAGTCAACATAGGGTAGTGTTTCTTTAACAGTTTGCTAATGCATCATGCTAGCATCTCATATGCTACAGCACAGCTGTGTGAAGGTGCATCAATACTCAGTAAGAAACACACGCACTCGCACACACGCACACACACACACACACACACACACACACACACACACACACACACACACACACACACACACACACACACACACTACTCGCGTTCACAAATATAGACCAGTCTTTGTTAACTCAGAGTACACAAGCATAGTTGTACACCAGTTTAACAACCTCATTTTGCCTGGCCAACGAGGTGTGCTATTAACAACATAACACATGCTTAATGAATACACACTCACACAAACACACGCCGGCACTCAACTGCATGCTGTCTCAGCACACAAAAAATGTTACCCAGTTAACACAGACACAGTCAAACCCAGCTACACCTAAACACACACACAAACATAAACTAATTTTGCCTGGCAATTTTAACACACACCAATGAAAGGGAACAGACTTTATTAGCTCTCTTTAACGGCCAACACCCCACATACCTAATCACATTTACACAGATGCACAGAAACACATGCCCGTTTTCCTCAGCAAGTCAAAACAAAGATATCATAGACATGTAAGGCGAGATTGGAAGCTGGGAGCAGCGTGAATAATCGGCAGTAATTCCATTTCCTGTTGGTTGAGGCGAAGGAACTCGTGCCATCCAAGCATTCATCTGGTTTCCGTTTTGAATCCCAGGACCCCTCACTGCTCCACTAGCACCAGCAGCACCACCATTACTACCATTACACCCCACTAATGTTCCAACATGATGTAGGAGCGGCTTTTTTAGACCATGGAAATCAATTTCAAAGTAAAGGAAAAGAAGCGTCCTATTAATCCCGGGCTGGCAAACATCAGTGCGCTGCGTGCAGTTCATTGATGACAATAAGCTTGCTTCAGCTTTAATAAATGTAATAATAAGTGGATTTAACTCACATCCATTTCTTCTATTCTACTAGTGTTGCGATGTTTGCTAAAGGAGTTGTTTTAGTTTTATCCAATCATGTTTTAGCGTATCTCATCCTCAGGCAGAGTCAGAGGTGCTCGTGGCCAGCTGTCAGCCGGGACAGCAGAGGGCCTGAAGGGAGGGAAGGAAGCAAAAAAAAAAGAAAATCCTGATCAAATTCAAGCCCCACAGACAAAAAGGTCATTTTAACATATGACTTAAATGACCAAAACACATAAATGCACAAATATAAAAAGCGCCCTTGTTTAACCTAATTTTCAGGGGGACCTGCCACCTGCCAATAAGCATAGTGCCAGAAATGTAGTAGTTATCTTTTAATACAATATTTCTTTTGATTATTGTGTTAATACACAGTCTTGTTTAAATTAACCTCATATTTGTTAAAATAGTTCTCTGACTTGATGAATGTTACTCACTCGCTTGCAGAAAATAATTACTGTAACTTTCTGTTTACCTGCCGGAGCGGCAAAGCCAGCTTACATCTACATCTACATCATCCTCCTCATTGGTTCCCAGTTGATTTTAAGATTTCTAAAACACTCTGGTCTGGTTCTGGCTTTTGTGAGCTTTTAAACTCTTAGCAGTTCCTTGGTCTAAACTTCAAACCAAAGTCTGAAACAGACTTCCTGTTGACATTTGTTTTGCTACCTCAGTGACAACCTTCTATATCTCTACTTTATACTTATTTGTATACATTTGGATTTCTGCATTCTTTCTGTGTCTTGTCTTTTGTTCTTCAAACTCTTTTGATTGATTTGGGTCATCTTTATGAATCCAACCTCTTTTTTGCATTGTCTACACAAATAAGAAATTACATTTGTGGCCATTTCTGCTGTGCTTCCATTTTGTTGTTTCATTGTCGCTGTATGCTCCTCTGGTACCAGTTTACTTGCTTTTTTTTTTTTTTTTTTTTAAAGGCCATTAATGCAGAAACAGAGAAGAAGCAGGGCATCAGGTTTCACTTTACAATGCTTTGAAAGACAGTTTGAGTAATTTTCTGCACATTATTCACACCCTTTAAACAAAGACTCCTCGCTCATGACACATCCCGACTTTGGAAAACAAATTATGGTCCAAGCTTTTATGGACACAATACATAAAACGAAGTGTGTGTGTGACTGTGTGTGTGTGTGTGTGTGTGTGTGTGTGAGAGTACATGGTTTGTGTGCATGGGAATAGAGTTAACATTGCTAAGTGGTCACGGCATCACGGCGTGTAGAGCTGGCAGCGCCTTTACTGTCCAAATTAAAACAGCAGAAATCACCACAACAATTGAGAACAGATTTTCACCAAGGTGCCTTAATGATATTGTCAACCCTAAAAACACACACAAAAACATGCTCACACACACACACACACACACACACACGCCAAAATGCAACACACTCACAAACGCTAATGATCTACTGGCTTAAAGCTATAGGGCTATCTCATCAGTGAACAGGTTGTAATTCATAACATATTCACTCGGGGGTTTTCTGTGTGTGTGTGTGTGTGTGTGTGTGTGTGTGTGTGTGTGTGTGCATATGTGTGTGTATATATATATATATATATATATATAGCGGGTGTGTGTTTTTTGATGCCTACTAGACACACACACACACATATATATATATATATATATATATATGTGTGTGTGTGTGTGTGTGTGTCTAGTAGGCATCAGAAAACACACACCCGCTGTTCCAGTCTGTTTCCTCCCCATAAAAAGCAACACTTAGCACTTCATTCTCAAGCAGTTCTGACAACATTATACAGGTTAGTTTAAGAGAAGAGGGGAAAAAAAACAAAGCCAGAGAGAGGGAACAGGGAGAAAGAATGAGGGAGGAAGAAAAAAAACGGAAGCCTGGTCACTCAGCTGGGAATATTCAGAGAATTGTTTTTAACGAGTTAAATAAATTCTCCCACAAATGAGGTGAGGGAAAGAGAGAGGGGCAGAGCGAGGTAGAGAGAGCCGCGGAATGAGGGAGAAAGAGGGAGGTGAATTTGAAGTGAGCGTTTGGCGTGGTGTTGGGAATATTTTACAAGCTGCATTAATGGCCGTTCTTAAAACACTGCTATTAAGAAAACGGCCATAATGTTGTATATCATGGGCGATTATGTTCACACACACAGGCTTACACAGCTAAACACTCTCATTACACACTCACACACACACACACACACACACACGCACAAGCCAAAGCAATTAAATGTGTGCTGGGTGCTGCAACACCTTTTGTGTAAATAGCAGCTTCCTACTGCCCAAACAAACTGCACCTCTTCTTCTCCAGGATACACAATGTGGCCATTCACACTGTCCCGCTGCAGCTGATTGTGGAACCATTTCTGGGTTAGAAAATATTACATTCACGTGCAGCAGACCCAAGTTGTGTTGGTCGTGTTGTGGTTGAGTGTCGGCACACGCGGCTGTGTTCTGGCACCAAACATCCTAATGTGAGCTAGTTGTGGCCTATATATGGCTGTGAGAAACGGCTAGATCTTGGGCCACTTTGGGTTGAGAATTTAGCTCCAGCTAGCAGCATTCAAACTAGCTTTGGGCCGAATTGGACCAGTATGCTTTTATCACTTAATAGATTTAGGCAAGTTTTGGCTAGGACGTGGTGGCAGCCTGGGAAGTCATGAGTATGTTTTATTCCATCGTTCAACAAGACAAGTGTCTAGTAAGTCACTGCTCCCAGCTGTTATTTGCCTCTGAAATCACAAATATTTGTTTTTACATTTCTGTTTGTCTACGGATTAAAAAACAGAGATTCAAGGTGTTAATTGTGAGCTTTAGAAGTGCATATATTTTTTTTATTGGACAGAGCAAGGCTAGCTGTTTCCTTTTGCTTCCAGGCTTTATGCTAAGCTAGGCTAATTGCTAACTGGCTCCAGCTCTGTACTAAACACACAGTCAACAGCGTGGTATCCATCTTCTCATCTGACATCAAAGTGAATAATGTATTTCCCAAAATATTGAACTGTTCCTTTGAATAAGCAACCACTTACCAGCTAGTTAAATAACGTCGTCAAGACTGCATTTGTTCACATGTGTGTAGACTAAGTTGATGTTGTATATGGCATTGTGTATGCAGTTCTAAAAAGATGGAATGAAAACAAACATATAATATACATATGTATTTGTGTATGCATTTTACATCTCCTCAGAGATTATTTTTTTTTATGCTTTTAAGACTCAAAATTTAGTTTTCAGTATTTTCTCATCCCACTTAAATTGGCCAAATAAATGTACTATCTGCCCAGTAAATATGCTGTACCCACCGCCCATATTGGCTTTAGCAGAATCTGCGACACTCCCGCATTATTTCCTTCTGCAGTTCCCTTCTCAAAAATCTTTATTTAACTAGCAAAGGGATCAGTGGAAAAGGATCTGATTGTATTTCTAAGTTATAATCCATGAATCATGCCTATATGAGCACAGAGGGGTTGGAAATATTAAGGCATCAGACAGTTTGGAGCTGAATATTTTCTTTGTTATTCTAGGCGCCAGGGCTTGCTCCTGGAGGAAGTGGCAGGCATTGTGGTCAGTAGCTGAGTACAGTATGGAATAGACCCTGTGTGTGTGTGTGTGTGTGCGTGTGTGTGTGTGTGTGTGTGTGTGTGTGTGTGTGTCCTGAGTGGTGATCGGAGGTGTGGCCATCAGTCTGTCAGGCTTTTTTCTCTCTGCCGTCTCGCTCCTCCTCTCCTTCCTTTCCCTTTTAGAGCTGTAGTCTGAAAAAAAAGTCCAATTAAAGTAATAAACCACACATCCCATCCAGCCCCGAAACACACACACACACACACACACACACACACACACACACACACACACACACACACACACACACACACACACACACACACACACACACACACATTTCCCCAGCAAACACAAACATCCAACACACACATTTGTGCACACAGGTAAGCACACATTCACAAAGAAAACCACACACACACGCACACACGCACACACACACCCCTCAGTTCCTCCCCCCGTCTTCCCGCCTCCCCTGGTTAAATATCCTGGTTATTAAACAGAAATGTGCTGCAGATTTCTGAGGCTCTGTGTGCGACACATCTGGCCTGGGCCTTCAGGAAACGACTGGTTCACTTCACTCTTGTCATCACCTTCCAACACATTTCTTTCACATTTCAATTTGGGAGCGGCGCAGCAGGCTGCTCCAGCACACACACACTACAAACATCTGCACGTACACATGCATGGACTCACACACGTGTGCACAACCACACATGGACGCACATTTGCACACATGCGCTCAGGCACAGACACACACGGTCCACATTAGCGGCAGTGGGAGTGCACTTTTTGGTGTTACAACGCTGTGTTTTCAGCCTCTCAGCTCAAAGGGGTGGGCTCTTTTTCATCCCTTTCTGTATTTCTCTCTCTCTCTTTCTCTCTTTAACGCTCTCTCTCTCTCTGTCTCTGTCTCTGTCTCTTTCTCTCACCAACGTTTTGTTGACAGTAGAAAACCTCTAAACCACCCGTGACATAAACTCCCATTTGAGGCTTGGTCAGGATTGTGTGGGATTAGCGAAGTGTGATGGACTGAAAATCTAGGAAAGACATTTTTTATGGATATGTATTGTGTGTGTGTGTGTGTGTGTGTGTGTGTGTGTGTGTGTGTGTGTGTGTGTGTGTGTGTGTGTGTGTGTGTGTGTGTGTGTGTGTGTGTGTGTGTGTGTGTGTCTGCACATGATCTGCACTACTCTGTGAACTTTCAGGCAGCACAAAAGGACTTTACAGCCAGTGGAACGAGAAACAAAAAGTCAACTTTTTGTCAAGAACTTGACACTTAACAGACTGAGCTAGATAAAATGGACAGATTTACAGACAGACGATCATTACATTTACGTTAACTACCTTTGTATTGTGGAGATTTTTTACCATCTAAGAGGGAGTTTATGTACTACACTTACAAATTACGAAATTTTGCAGATTTTTAAAGCTTGTTCTGATATTCTTTAGAGACAATATATTTAAATGAAACAAAATACATACATTACAAATACATTTAGATTAAAGGTCCCATGTCTTTATTGATTATAAAGCAGGTTGAGGTGCTATATAAATACTGTGAAAGTATCAAAATGCTCAATCAACAGAGAACTGCACACGTCTTTAAACGAGCCGTCAGGCTGTCACAACTATACTATTTATAGGTAGAACGTGTTGTGACAGTCATTCTCCGGCTGCAATGAACACATTTTTAACACTAAAGCTTTAGTTTGTAAGTTTTTGAATTCTATTCAAAACATTACTGTATATTACTGACAGGGTGGAGAACGCTTTGGAGAAGCATACACCCTAGACCATATTGTATAAAAATATCAGTTGTTTGATCTACTTTTCTAGATAGATGCTATATCTCAACAACTCTTTTGCATTTGAAGTGTTAGACAAGTGATGCTGCAGACAAGTTCATCTGATACGTCAACACTTAAACATCTCCCCACGGTGTCTAGCCGTGAGTTAAGAATTCATGACGGCCTTAAATCAAAGCATGCTACTGGTGTTATTTAATTTTTTTTGCCCTTTCTGTATTTCAGTTTTTCTTGGCACATGCTGCACAAAACATACTTCCCCTAACTGTTTACAGAGGTAATTCAGCACCATTTCTGCTTGAATTCAGCACTGAAGCAACCTGATCTCATTGAAATGTTTCTGCGGGCAGCCATGGTTTGGTCTGCACTCTGCTCTCTGCTCTCACAGTGTCAGATGTGGAAGACGTGCAGCTTAAAGTCTTAGAGTGCAGTGCGTTGTTTGCTCTGTTTAGAAACCATGGAGAACCATTTCCAATCAGCATCACTGAAGGGGAGACCGCAGAGGAAAACCACTGCAACATGCAGGCGCTGACTGATGACACGCTAAGCATGCTACGCTGCATTGACTGATGGTGACACGGTGAAGTGATGTCGGGTGTCACTGACAGAGGAGGACACGTCAAGGAGGCTGCGACCACAGATGAAGTCATGAGGGATTGACAGCCTGCGACCCCCCCCCCCACCCCCCCTTCCTAATGACACAACTAGATGAGTGATGATGCAGGAGCAGACGGTGACATCATCACAACAAGCTCCAATCCTGGGAAGGAAAATCAGCCACATCCTTTTTGCTATTATCAGTTAATTAAAAGCATATGAACGGAGCCCCTCCCCCCCCACCCCCCACCCCCTCTACTCTGACCGTTTTCTGTGTTCTTTTTCCCCATTTGTTAATTATCCTAGCAGTCCATCCTTGCATCCTCTCATCCAGTTACACAACATCAATCTGTGCTTTTTACTCCACTGCAGCAGTTGTGTTGTGATGGAGTGACTCACTTTCCCTCAAGCTGCATCGTGGACTTCAGTTAATTATTTCCTACTTTTCCCCAAATCCCTGTTTTAAAACGACAACCCTCACACACTTGTTTCACTCAGCTGTGGGTTGCACATGCAGGTGGTGAGAGTGAGGCATTGTAAAGCAAGAGTTTTCAAAGCAGTGAGTTCCGGTCTATTGAGTGTATCAGTTTATAATGTCTGCCTGTTCTGTCTACAAAATGATTTCTTTTTTGAATGATTTTCTTGAATTTTACCAGTCTACATAAAAACCTTTATGATGTGGGATACCAATTCTTTTGTGAATCTGCTGCCTCAGAGTTAATTCATGTTTTTTTTTCTCCTATAGAACTGGAGAAAATTGTGTCCTTCAAAGGCACAAAGAAAGAAAGAAAGCGAGACAATGAAGAGGGGAGAAGTAAACAGACAATGGCCCATTTTTCAATTCATCTGCTGATAAATTCTTTTTCTTTGGTTGGGCTGTTGGATTTCAGAGCAGTGTCCTTGCATCAGTCTGTGATGTCCACTGGAGGGCAGACAGGGACAGCAGCTCTGATCCCCTTACAGTGGACACCAGGGAGAGCAACCCTGATGCTTATGAGATCACAAATAGGCTTTCATACTGGACAATGGTTAAATACCATCAAGAAATGTCATACACTGTATCTTACTCAGTGTGGTACTTCTTTTTCCTCATGTGTCTTGCAACACATGCATAGCTACTTTCATTCAGAAGAATATAAATCAATCAGGTCAACATAAGAATTATTTTGATAAATTGTCCAAAAGTGTTCACTGAGTGTCCCTGGCTGCTCATTGACTGGACTTATAAAAAGATCAGTGTATATGCAGGCAGACATTTATGCAGCAGTGGATGGCTTGTAATCATTTAATTAATTTAATCATAAATCTGACCGGCAAACTTTTTTTTGTACATACATTTTTATTGAGTTTTTGCAAGAATATAAACAGAGCAGCACAGGAGTAACAACAAGTAAAATCACAAAAACAAAACGATACATAAAGAAATAAAAATAAAGATATATATGTTATGTCCCATAAAAATATTACATTTTTACGGTTCTTATTTATTTAGTTGTATAGCAAAGTTAAACTTAGTCTTGCATTGCCACACCTTCCTCCACACGCTGTGGAGGAGGGTCTGGCTAGTCCACACAGCATTCTGGGATGAATGTGCTCTGGTTTATTGGCATTTCTTTAAACCAATCACAATTGCCACCGCGCCTCTGCAAAATAGCCTCAGGAAGGAACTTGTTTTGGTGTCATTCAGACCTGCAACACATTCCAAAAAAGGTTGGGACAAGAGCAATTAAGGGCTAGTAATCAGGTAAATTGGTTAAATAATGATGTGATTTGAAACAGGTGATGTCAACAGGTGATTGTAATTATGATTTGGTACAAAAGCAGCATCCAAGAAAGGTCTAGTCCTTTAGGAGCAAAGATGGGCCGAGGATCGCCAGTTTGCCAACAAATACGTAAGAAAATTATTGAAATGTTTAAAAACAATGTTCCTCAAAGAAAGATAGGAATACATTTGCTTATTTCAACTTCAACAGTGCATAACATAATTAAAAGATTCAAGGAATGTGGAGGAATTTCAGTGCGTAAAGGACAAGGGCGCGAGCCTAAGCTGAACAACCGTGTTCTCCGATCCCTCAGGCGGCACTGCATCAAGAATCGTCATTCATCTATAAGCGATATCACCACATGGGCTCAGGACTACTTTGGCAAACCTTTGTCAAGTACCACAATACATAGTTACATCCACAAATGCCAGTTAAAACAGTACTGTGCCAAAAGGAAGCCCTATGTTAACAGTGTCCAGAAGCGCCGTTGACTTCTCTGGGCTTGGAGCATCTGGGATGGACCATCACACAGTGGAAACGTGTACTGTGGTCAGATGAATCAGTATTTCAGGTATTTTTTGGGAGAAATGGACGCCGTGTGCTCCGGACCAAAGAAGAAAAGGATCAACCAGACTGTTACCAGCAACAAGTCCAAAAGCCAGGGTCTGTCATGGTATGGGGTTGTGTCAGTGCCCTTGGCAAAGGTAACTTGCACTTCTGTGATGGCACCATTAATGCTGAAAAGTACATAGAGATTTTGGAGCACAATATACTGCCTTCAAGAAGACATCTTTTCCAGGGACGTCCATGCATATTTCAACAATATAATGCAAAACCACATTCTGCACACATTACAAAGTCCTGGCTGTGGAGGAAGAGGATACGGGTACTTGACTGGCCTGCCTGCAGTCCCGACCTGTCTCCAATAGAGAATGTGTGGCGCATTTTGAAGCGCAAAATGCCACACCGAAGACCCCGTACTGTTGCCCACCTTGACTTGACTTGTTTGCAGCAAGAATGGGACAAAATTACACCAGAAACACTTCATCACTTGGTGTCTTCAGTCCCTAAACGTCTTTTAAGTGTTGTGAAAAGGAATGGCAACATTACAAAGTGGTAAATGCTTTACTGTTCCAACTTTTTTTGAAATGTGTTGCAAGCTAACAAACAACATAGACAAATAACAGATGCTAATTACACCTACCATTCTGATATGTCTGCTAGTCAATGATTTTGGTGCACTACAGACTCAAACCCGATGTTTCCTCTCTTGCTAAGCTGTCTTGTTGTGCACTGCTCCTTCACCGGTCAACCAAGCGCAAATAGCACAACTTCTGATCCAGAATTTCAGATTGAGTACATGTGCTTACAGCCCCTTTTCAGTTTTTGTTTCACTTTTTACGTGGGAAAACGTGTATGGAGGGGGACTTTAACTGTGTGTATGTATTAGTTTAGGGTTTGCGTAATGCCAAGACGCATAATTGCTTTTTAGCGTGTGTTTCAACGCCGTTCGGCCTCCATTGACTTACATTACCTTGCGATTGCGTGTCAGTTCACGCCGTAGCGAGTAGTATGAAAGCCCGGAAATCCACATAGGGAGGTTGGTTGGGGTGGTGGATGAGTAAAACAACACAGGACTTTCACCCAGGAGACCGGGGATTGTGTCCTGCGTGTCGTGTTTCCTAAACCCAACCGTTCCGTTCTTCTTTTCCTAAACCCAACCCCGTTATTGTTTTCCTAAACCCAACCATGCGAAAAGCAATTATGCGTCTTGATAACACGCCAAAATGGCATACGAATTGGCGTGTCATACATACGCCACTTATTGAGATCAGTCTGCAACCCGTCCGCTGTATACGACGTAGACATACACACGGATAGCTCAAAATGCGTACAGATAACACGCCACTTGGCTTTAGAAAGTGACGTGTATGTTTGCGAAGTCATGATGTCACGTTGGTAACCACAATAAAACACAAAGCAAATGGTCAAAACAGTTGGAAACCCCTGCATTAAAGCAATCTGAATGAAAACATAGTTTGTTAGATGCAAATTGTGAAAATTTGTATTTGCATTTTTCCGATGACAAAGCTCAAATGTCTAGTAAAACATTTGAAGAAGGGGAAAGAAGAGGCCAATGTTAGAGAGTCAGTGCGGCTCACTCACTGAGACTGTGAAGAGTTATAACTCTCATTAAACACTCTAACAGGCTACAAAGTACGACTGTGAAGTACATCATGCTGTGGCACCAGAAAGATCTTATTTTAACATTTAGCTTTTTGCTCTCTTTTTGGTATAAAAACAAAAGGGTAGGATGGAGAAATGAAAGAAACAGAGAGAGTGAGAGAGATGGTGGGGGTCGTCCGTGTCTGTTCTAGTGTGGTTTTGGGGAGTTATTTGGTGTTAAAATATGCCTTAATGGTTGCTGGGGATCCATTTATTACAGGCAGGAAGCAGAAGGGGGTTTCTCTTCTCATTTAATGTGACCGCCGAGGAGGTCGCCAAGTCCTGCAGGCAAGCCAGCATTCCTCTGCGCCAATGCAACACACACACACACACACACACACACACACACACACACACACACACACACACACACACACACACACACACACACACACACAAAGTTATGTATACACGCATGATTACACCTCAACGCGTGTAAATGATGCTTATGTATGCATGTATGTGTAGATGCAAAGACACATAATCTCAAAAACATACACACATCGCAGTGCTTTTAGAAACATTTATGTATGCATAAAAGCACACACACACACACAAAAGTAGACTGTGGTCTCTGGCAGTGAGAATGACCTTTTCTGAACCATGAAAACACACACACACACACACACACACACACACACACACACACACACACACACACACACACACACACACACACACACACACACACATACACACAGAGAGAAATGCCTCTGCAAAACATTTAAGCATGGCAGTGCCAAGGTTATATAAAAAGCCTCTTGAGGTCTTATTAATTCCCATTTGTTTTTCAGTTGTGAAGCTCGGTTTCTCTCCTTCTCACTCATCCTGTCTCGTTCACTCACTTTCTGTCCCCCATCCGTCATGTTGTCGGGCACAGTCACAGCACGCTGTTTCCTCTCTCTGCAGTCACACTTTCTTTCCCGCTTTCATTCTTTCCTCCTCTGTGTCCGACCAATACAGGGCCAGATGCAGCTTGACACCCTTCCCCTGCATTAGGGAGGGTGTGTTAACACCTCCTCCCACACACACATGCCAGGGCCTTAAGACCCGTTTATGAAGTGTAGGACTCCTGGCATATGATCGCACATACACACATGAGGAAGAAGAAGAAGAAGAAGAAGAAAGAGATTAAGATGTGAGATTTGATTTGTGTAGGAAAATGACTGATTTTCTTGAGAGGGGTTTGGTTGAATGTTTTCACAGCATTTTGGATTCTACTGATGTGAAACCACTAATGGCGGGCTGCTCCTGTGCTTTGCGGCTCGTTTCAGAAATTTCTGGAAAAACTGTTGATACCGGCGTACAGTATGGGTGTGTTTTATATTTATGTGTCTTTTCTTTCATTATGGCGTAGACAGTTTGGACCTGAGTTGGTCAATGTTGGTGATTGCATCTCATAAAGACTTTTTAAAATGCTGGCATGGTCACCTAAAGGGAGAAAAGTGGTCGACAAAGTGTTTTGATTGTGATTTCACCGAGTTTAACGGCGCCTGAGTGCCACAAAAGAGAAGAAAACTGTTATGGCTGCTGCTGCTACTGTGTGTGTGTGTGTGTGTGTGTGTGTGTGTGTGTGTGTGTGTGTGTGTGTGTGTGTGTGTGTGTGTGTGTGTGTGTGTGTGTGTGCTGCTGAAGGCCAAATCAAATTATACAGTATCAACATGTTTAAAACAAAATAAGGTAACTCTAGAAGCTTCCCTTGGCTACTACAGTACCTCAGTTAAAGGTTGTGTAAGGTTGCGTGTGTTTGAGTGTGTGTGGGTATATTGGGTTACATGGCGGATATAAGGCTCTATCCCTCCTTTCATCAGCTGAGTGAGGAAGAATCGAGCAGCAATCTGACCCTGACGTGTGCGCACACACACGCATGCACTTCAATACACACAGAACAGCAAAGCGGACACACTTCGATGCCGGCCATCACTCATCAGCACAAAACCTCACTGCTGCTTTCCATTGATCACCACTGTCATAACACGTGCCTCTGTGGCTCTGATCCCTCTCTCCAGTGTTATTTCCTCCAGTTTGGTTTTTCCTTGAAATAATTGTGTAAACTCATCCTTAAAGTAAAATCATGTGGACCGTATCAAGCAGATTGAATGGTATAAAGGCAGCAGATATCCGCCCATGAGGAGATTCTAGGAAAGACACTGAATCCCCAACAGCTGCAGGGGTGCCGATTTGTTGTTGACCTCGACCTCTGACCTCTCCGGGCCCAACATAAGATAACTACCTTGCTGAGGTCAACAATGATGGTAGTAGTTGTAAAGGTAGTATGGATAGGGAGTTTTTTTTTCATTATGAATTTGCTTGCTCCTTAATAAGCCGATGAAACCCATTCAAAACTCAGTTTGTAATGAGCATATAAACGATTGTATGAGATTGTATAGGCAAAAGCTACTTTAATTAGATGCAATTAGAGATTTAAACGAATAGTTCTACATTTTGGGAAAAGTGCTTTTATTTTTTATTTTTGCTGAGAGCTAGATGGTCATGATCGTCTAACCCTTGGGAAGAAAGTGAATTTCCATATACCACATATACTTTATTTAACTGCTCCTTAACGCAGATATCTAATCACATGGCAGCTAATCAATGCATTCAGGCATGTAGACATGGTCAAGACGGTCTGCTGAAAACCAAGCATCAGTATGGGAAAGAAAGGTGATTTAAGTGACTCTGAATGTAGCATGGTTGTTGGTGCCAGACGGGCTGGTTTGAGTATTTCACAAACTGCTGTTCTACTGGGATTTTCACGCACAACCATCTCTAGGGTTTACAGAGAATGGTCCAACAAAGAGAAAACACTGAGTGAGCAGCAGTTCTCTGTGCAAAAATGCCTTGCTGATGGCAGAGTTCAGAGGAGAATGGCCAGACTGGTTCAAGCTAATGAGAAAAGGCAATAGTAACTCAAATATCCTCTCGTAACAAGCGAGGTATGCAGCAGAGCGTCTCTGAACGCACAACATGTCGAACCTTGAAGCAGATGGGCTAAGAAGCAGGAAAGAGCTAAGGAAACTGAGGCTACAATTGGCACGGCCTCTCCAAAATTGGGCAATGGAAGATTGGAAAAACGTTGCCTGGTCTGAGTCTCGATTTTCGCAGTGACATTCAGATGGTAGAGTCAGAATTTAGCATAAGCAACATGAAAGCATGGGTCCACCCTGCCTTGTATCAACTGTTCAGGCTGGCGGTGGTGTATTATTGTGGGGGATATTTTCTTGGCACACTTTGGGCCCCTTAGTACCAATTGAGCATCGTTTAACCGCCACGGCCTACCTGAGTATTCATGCTGACCATGCCCATCCCTTTATGATCACAGTGTACCCATCTTCTAATGGCAATACTTCCAGCAGGAGAATGCTCCGTGTTACATAGCTCAAATTATCCCTAAGAGGTTTCTTGAACATGACAACAAGTTCACTGTACTCAAATGACCTCCACAGTCACCAGATCTCAATCCAGTAGAGCACCTTTGGGATGTGGTGCAACGAGAGATTCACAGCATGAATGTGCAGCCGACAAATCTGCAGCAACTGCGTGATGCTATCATGTCAATGTGGACCAACATCTCTGAGGAATGTTTCCAGCACCATGTTGAATCCGCACCATGAATAATGAAGGCAGTTCTGAAGGCAAAATGGGGTCCAACCCGGTACGAGCAAGGTGTACCTAATAAAGTGACCGGTGAGTGTACATGAAGAATGAAAGATTGAAACAGTTAGGTCTCAAGCTGATGAAAAAAATAAAATTCCTGGGTCCAGATTCGTAGGCTTTCAAAGTCTTCAGGTGACGGACACTTACCCCTCTCCCCTGTCCTTCTCTCTCACACGTTAGTGTTACGTAGCAACCCTGAACTTTCCTCACAGTGTGAAGAAATGACCTGATTGTGTCAGTGAGAAAATGAAATGGATAGAATTTAAAAAAATAAGATCCCAAGGGGGTAAAGTAAGAGAGTTTGAAGAGTTACTGTGTAACTGTGAGTATCTGTGTGTACCTTAGTGTGTGCGAAGGAGAGGAGGAGGTGGGGGGTAATTACGGTGTAGAATGTCCTCATCACTGGAGCTGACCTAAGAACACAACAGTTAATCATTCACTAACCGGCAGAGACAGAGAGACCGAGTGAGAGAAGGAGAGAAGCCAGTGTTGCATGCCCGCACAGTTGGATTGTAAGAGAGACACTTCGAAACACCTGCGTTTGTTAAAAGGTAACATAACAGAAGAAGGAAAGCGGAGTCTTCCATCAGACAGCCTGGACATAAGGATATACTTACCTGAGAGTGGAAGGATAACAAATCTGCATCTGAGGACACGCACCTGCTCCTGAAGAAGGATTTGTTTTCAGCAGAATTCTCTTTTCCCCAATTAACCAGTGTGTGTGTGTGTGTATGTTAGTATGTTTGTTCCGGGTGGACTGTCCTGTATTCGGATTTGATTGTGTGTGTGTGTGTGTGTGTGTGTGTGTGAGAGAGGCGGCTACATGGGGCCCTGGCCCTGTCCGGGATGCCAGCTGCAGCATTGAAGCCCACTCCGGAGGACATGGTGGCAGAGGGAGGGGGCGAAGGAGAGTGCGGCACGTCCCAGTGGGAAGCCTCGGGGCCGGGCCGGGAGAGGCTGACTCTGCCCTCTCTGAAGGTCCCCAGGGAGCTGCTGCGGAGCTTCCCCCACTCCAAACGGGTGGGATCCTATCTGGTGGGGAAAATGATCAACAAGGGATCGTTTGCCAAAGTGATGGAGGGGCTGCACATCGGCACGGGGGAAAAGGTTGGTGCTTTCTCCCTGAATTGAGAATAAGAGTGAGGAGACATGAAGAGACATGCCTAAGACTGCACGGGTGGCAAGAAAAAAGATCACACACAAGATTATGATTACATGGTTACAACTGGTGCACTTGTAACTGATTATTATATTCACTTATGTTTGAAGAAGGCAGTGGCCTATTATTATTCTTGTTATGTGTACAAAAACACAGTCAGACCCATGTGTAATTACTTTATTTCACAAGCATGACTCTCACAGGGATTTTACAGATTTAAAGTGGATCTGTTTCTGCTAAATATATCTGGACTTCAAAAATAAGCCAATTCATGCAGTACAGTGCAGACAAATCAAATGCCATGTAAACATGATTACAAGGCTGCAGTTATGATTTATGTTCAGATTTATGTTACGTATGTGATGTAAATAAATCTAGTCTATGTTCAGACAAAATATACATAGTATTGCTCTAAACATGTCCTGGTTTCAAAATAAATTTAAATATTCTTCCAAATAGGCTAAAAGACAGCCATGCTAATGTTTGTAAGTATGCTATATTCAGTCTATTTTTGGATATTATGGCTCTAAACTGTGACTATATGAGTGTGCACTTTATTTAGTGGAGGCAGGGCATGTTTAACTTTCTTTCACCGGTCAGTGAGTCTCTGACCCCGGCTCATATGTACCTGACCTGGTTGCTATAGTAATGACCAAACTCATCTCCCGGGGTGTTTGCTCCTCTTAACCATTGTTACCCTCTGCAGGTACAAGAACTGTGGAGGTGAAGTGTGCAAATATGCAAACACAGTAGACCTTTTAATTTAGAATAAAATGACAGAACACCACATATAATTATACAATATGTACTGTATATAGTTTTTTTTACACACAATATTAATGTAATATAAAATGGAAATAAACTTTAACTAGATCTTACCAACAATTTACTGTCATTCACACCCAAGTGTTTACTTGGTTAGTTATCTACATACCACAGTCATCTGATCAAGCTGACTCATTTACAATATATGTACATCTTTAGGAATTGTTGTACCTGTCCAGGCCAAGTGATTTTTCCTCCCCCCCATCATCATTAGCTTGAGAGAACATTGGTTGCCAAGTTAGTCAAGACTTAAAACTCCTAGTACTGAGGGCAATGATTAACATAATAAAAGTTGACTTCCTTATTATTTGACAGTTGCAGTGATATTCTGGAATAAGAGTTTTCATTACCCAGGATGGGTTTTCTTACCGTTTGCTATTTTCCAGCACCGGTTTGTTATAAGCTTATTTTTCTCCCTGGGTCCCTATATTTTGCTTGCTACCTTTCAAAATAAAAGTTGAGCGTTTAGTATTGTGTGGAGTGATATAGATTATAGGTTAAATTTCCATTTAGAGGCTAAATAGGAGATTGTGGCTGAATTGCCAATGGTTCAATTGTGTGAGTGAGTGGAGCAATACACTTTACTTCTTTAACTACTACTATTTAAGTGTCCTTGAGCAAGGCTCTGAAGCCACACCGACTGGAACATCTACCAGTAATACAGAACTGTGGTTATGCTGATCGTCTCTCAGAGTTAGTGTGTGGTTCTCTTTATGTTCACATGGGAACAAGTAGATTTCCAAATTACCCAATTTGGAAACAGACTTTTTTTTTTTAAGATTATATTTTTGGGCATTTTTAGGCCTTTATTGACAGGACAGCTTAAGACAGAAAAGGGGAGAGAGAGGGGGAACGACATGCAGGATAGAGCCGCAGGTCAGAACCGAACCCACGGCCACTACGGTAAGGTCTGAGCCTTTGTTCATGGGGCACACTCTCAATCACGTGAGCTACCCATGTACCCCGGAAACAGACTTTCATTAAAAAAGAAGCAAGGACTTTCCTTTGATAAATTCAGATTTAAAAAACAGAACCTTTGCGTGTGTGTGTGTGTGTTTAGGTGGCCATTAAGGTGATTGACAAGAAGAAAGCGCGGCAGGATTCCTATGTGCTGAAGAACATGAAGAGAGAACCTCGAATTCATCAGATGGTCCGACATCCTCACATCGTAGTACTGCTGGAGGTAGAAAAATAAAAACACACCAACACTCACATTCAGAAATGATCAGAAATGCATATACAGCCCAAATAAAGTAATGGAGTCTAACAACATTACACCTTTATGAATGTACCATTAACAATTAAGTATGTTCCTTGTAGACTGTAATTAAAAGGATGTCATTTATCTGCCACGGTTGAATAAGTTTGGTCCAATTAATATGCACTTAAATAACTGTGTGTGTCAGACTCTGGAGACAGAGAACAGCTACTACATGGCCATGGAGCTCTGTGCTGGAGGAGACCTGATGGACAGGATCTGTGACAGGAAGAGGCTGGAGGAGAGGGAAGTGCGGCGCTACACTCGTCAGATCCTCTCTGCAGTGGAACACCTGCACAAACACGGCATTGTACACAGGTGACAGGATACAATCACACAATGTGCAGTACTTCTAATAGAGACATCTGCCTCATACTGAGTTGGTTACTCTGATTTTTTGCATGGAGTGCTGCTTTTCTTTACTTAGTTTCCTTGGTCTCTTGTTCTTGTGCTAAGACCTTATCAATGTACCTCTCAAACTAATGAATTGAAACAGATATACAGCATTCTACCCATTTACACCAAGTACTGTACCAGACTCTATATAAAGGAGACAAGTGCAGATCAAGTTTTGGCCTTTGGATGGCCTGCTATTTAAGGGGCATGGAAATAATTTTTTTTTGGTTTATCATACAGAGGGTAGAGTAGTTGTGCTGAAATGATTAATCAGTTAAACAAGCAATCGATTATATTCTGATTGCTATAATTCATTATTTTTTACTCTATTGCATACATTTCCAAGCCATTTAAATGTGTGGACATATTATAGTTTTTCGTATTTTCTGTCACATCATTTCCGCTCTACATCCTAAACTCCTCCCATCGATGCAATTCAATTTCTAACTGGCGGGCTGGGTTTGTTTTGCTAGCTAGCTCCGTTGTGCCGACAAAGCACTGATATCGCAGTGACAAAGAGGATATAACAATTACAACATGAAGAAAAGTGGTTCGGAAACGACGTGTGCGGTAGTTGGTTGCAAACGCTCAAAAAAGCACCAGAACCAGTGGTTAGATAGATAGTGCTACGACCACAAACCAGCTACGAAGAGGCAATGCACATGCGCTCCATTGTTTACATTTTTTCGCAAGCCTGATACCGACTGGGAATCAAGGATCTGACTGAACAGTATTAATTAATTAATTAATAATAATAATAATAAAGAGATAGGCCTAGGCTACAATGGTCAAATAATCTAGTTACCTTCCACAGGATCGCAGCTGAGTGGGAACAAGATCTCCCTGGTCCAGCAACACACGTACATCCCGCAGTTTTGACTTCTCCAGCTTCAGTTACCAGCACCCAAGCATTATGCCACGCATTGTTCAGGCTCTACATTTGCTTTCAGATAAACAAAACGATCATGTTTGTATGACATGACACAACCGACTTTGTTGCTGTGCAGATATTGATATGCCTCGGAGGCTTTCTGATAGTCCATTGCTTTTCCATCTATCTATTGCCGTGGATTGCACGAAGTAGGAGCAAATTTTGCTGTACGTTATGCTGGGCCGCGTCGTCATGTTGTCCTGCACTGAATTCGAGTGGGGGAGAGTAATGCCATATCCAGTCAAAGTAGTAGAACCGTGTTCCCAAGACACCGACATCGCTGTGTTTACACCGGCAGACGCTGCGCAAATCACTTCCGGTGGAAATGAAATGCATTTGTGTAGAGTAATGTTGCCACCTGTGATTTGGCGCGTAAACTTGTCTATAGTCTTTATCTGCGATTGACTAGAAAGTGCTGCTATATTCTGTGTCCACTGTCAATTAGCTACAAGCCAACAGCAGTAAAAGTTGTCATCCTGGCTGCCAATTTGTTAAATTCTCCCCAATTTTAGGTTGCATTCCTGCTGAAACATGTCCGATTGGGTCATGTTTGGTTCAGAAACCTTTATATGCGTTCCATTACAATCTAATGTTAGCCTAGTGCTACATATTAGCTAAGTAGCTGCATGCTAACGCGAGATAGCTGTAGTCTTGGCGGCCGATGCTGGTCATTTCTCCCCAATTTTGGGCTCAAATTATTGATGGGACATGTCCGGTTGGGTAGCATTTGGTTTAGAAGCCTTTATTGGTGATTTTTCACAGTGCAAATCCCTGCTATATACACTTCGTTGCAGTAGCTCCAGCTGCTATAGTGTAGCCAACAGGCTGCGGCAGAGCTCAGATTCCAGGAACACTTTGGCCAATCAGAGCTGAGCTTTGTCGGGAGGATGGGATTAAGAGACAAGCACCCTACAGATCTCATACAGAGGGTGAAACTTTTTTATACGGTCTTTGGGGTGAAACAGGCGCAGCAGCAATGGGCAGTATGAGAAAGTGTTTAATATTGAAGCATGTAAACATGTTTCAATAAGTAGGCTATTATCCTTAAAATGCTATACATGGTTGCCCTTCAAATAACCCACTTTGATACCTGGTGGTAATATGTCATTTACAGACGAGTGTAATTGAAACTACGCATTGATTGGTTCTGTCATGGAGAAACTGCAGTTTCGCCACTAGTAGTCAATTTGAAAGAAATGCTGCAATTGCTTCCGTGTCTCTGCTGGTTGGATTGTACAAACCAGAAATCACCTGTTTGAGAGCTTTAGTGCTCAAGGGCAGTATATTTGATAAGCCATGGTGGCACGCATTTACCGTGAGACATTAGAGGGGCATCAATCTTCAAGGTCTCATGACAGAACTGGGTTCAGCAGCAGACTGAATTATTTGAATCACAGCATAGTTGATCCATTATACAGGCCGATTTTTGCCGATGTTGTAAACATTGAAAACCAGGCAAACATAAAAGTTAAGCTTTCGTTTTATTGAGAAAGCGACAGATTCACCTTGTAGCCAACCTGAAAGACAAGAAAGGAAACATGTTAATCTCAAGCTCTGAAAATATCCTGCCAACTGTGAAGCGCAGAATAATACCTTTTACACGAATGCTCTTGGTGCTCCCTGACGGTGTCGGCCTGGCTGCGAGTAAGAACCTTGTACACCAACGCCACTGTAGAGCTGCCGTTGTCCAGTCGCTGCACCGTTCTGACCATGACTAGCGCTCCCAATATTTGCCTGCCTGACGGTCCGATGTTTATAAGGGATGTTCTTGGCCTGCTGAGCGCTGGGATAGTTTTCCCTTGTGTAGCGAGCGTCCTCCCAGCTGTCTCTCCCCTGCTCGAAGCTGTTGCTGGTGTAAGTAACAGTGCCTGGAGGATACTGGCCAGTCAGGAACATGTAGTCGTAGTAAGGGTAAGGATTTGGGTAAGGGTAAGGATAAGGGACCATGCCTGATGGCACAAGTCCTCCATTAAAGCTTTGTGAAGGTGGTGCAGCGTAGACAACAGGAGGCGGTGGCATGGAACCTTGCTCTTCGGTCTCATATTCAGAGTTGCCTTGCTCGAAGCTTTTCTGTTCCTGGACCAGTTCACCCGCCTGGTACTGTGGAAGAGAAGGTGATTGAGGGGCAGGTCCACTGGAGGGAAACCTCTGACTGCTGGATCCTGTGGATGCTTCAGCAGGAAAGGGACTGGAAGGTGCAACAGCCCAGGAAATGCCTAGGAGCAGACGCAAAAGTGATGTTAGCAAGTAGAATTCAAGGCAGTGAATTTAACAGCAAGGTTCCTTTGCTAAACATGGACATTCACTACCCACATCCGTTGAGACATTTAGAGACCCTGACAGCTCAAGTTTAGCTAGTTTGGTTAAATCACATAGCATTAGTTACCTTGTTTAGAGGCAGGGGGAGCTGGGCCTGCAGAAGAGCCTTGAGCATATCCTGGAGGTGCTGGTGCATTCTGAAAACTGGACTGAGCTGGATTTGAGACAATTTTAGAGGCAGCCCCAGAAATCCACCAGAAGGCACCATCCAGTTAGAGCCGGGTGAAGCAGGGTTTTTGCACCAATTGTAGGTAATAAGATCGGTCATCAGGAGAGAATTTTAAACAATAAAACTACTTTTAAAATGTGGACAGCAAAGATACCTTACCTTGCTTTACAGGGTAGCTGTAACTCAAACCAGTCAGCAAAACAAGGAGCAACGCCCTGTTTAAAGCAGACAAAACATAAATTAAAGTACTTATCAGAAATCAGTCAAACAATCACAAACTGTTGCTCACCCTGCAGCACACCAAACAGCCATCATGTTGAATGAACAGCTCAGGTGCCACTGTGATCCTGTGAAAGGTTTATAAGTGCTACAGGTGACCTGCCCTGACCAATCAGAACATAGACATTTAACGACACACAGCTGCAAGCAATTGAGTCCTAATTAAGGTGGATCTCCCATGCTGAAACTGCAGCAGTGAGTGTATCACAACTGGTCCAGAGGCCCGTTTAAGAAAGCAGGTTTAGTGAAAACTAGTTTGTTAACCCTGAGATGAGAAAACTCTGGGTTTCCCATTTTAGAAAGGGGGTTAAATCAAACTTGAGAAGGAGTGGTTACCCCAGCCCATTTCAGAACGAGAGGTAACTTAACCTCAGAGTCAGTTACTATGGTAACTGATTCTGTGAACCTAACCTGGTCGGGTGCAGGTTAGTGATCGACCGATTCATCGGCCGGCCGATATATCGGGCCGATATTTGCGTTTTTTGCGTGTATTTGCATCGGCCGATATGCGGCTGCTGCGTTCGCCGATTTTTCTGGCATTATTTACAGTCAGGCATCCACAAAGGCAGCCCTGTGTTGCTAGGGACGCCCTCCCGTTCACATGCAGTCAGACCATGCTCTGCCCCTCTCCCACTAGCAGAGTGCTGGAACTCTGTAAGACAACGGTGAGTTTTAAACTTTCAAAGTATCTTTTAACTGTTTGACTTAGCTGAAATATTGCCATACACTTAGCCGTTACGAACACTGGTCATTGGATTAAGTAATGCCAACGTGTTTCCGTGCTATTTTTTGGGAGTTTGATTCAGCGATCACCCGGCTGACACACACACACAGCTAAAGAAAGAGCACACACACACACAAGACAGCTGGGAGTTGCCATCGCAGTCAGAGTGCTGCCCCCCCCCCCGCTCAAGAAGAGCATAATGATGACAGATATGTTTTATACGTAGTTGAATACAATCACCGTCCCGTATACGACCCACCTCCGCTCAAAATGGACGCTGAATACACTTTGTTATAACTTTTACACATTAAATCTTCACAATATATGGCCATGTTATACAACATTTGAAAGCTTACCCTCTCAAGATTCAATTAAGCCCACACACAAAGCATAAGGTGATTTATAGCAGTTATACAACTGTTATAAAGTTAAAGAAAATAAATGAATTCAGAATTACACTGCGCAGCTGGTGTGTGTGCATTCAAACCTTTTCGAGTGTCCCTTTATCCACAGAGGTGATATAATCCCAAAAACTTTGTTTTCATACATCCACAAGAGTCCAAGGAAATGAAATATCTAAGCAGTTTAATCCAAAACAAGTTATACGCCTCAAAATCTTAAAGTTTACGAGCCCCGAGTTACAAAAACAGCGACGCGAGATACAACTGCTGCGCTATTCCAACGGCGCTCTCTCTTTGCTTTAGCCAGTTAAAATTCCATGCTATGAAACGCCCCTAGCCTTGTAGCCAATAAGGAGACGATTCGATTGATACATAACAACCCATTGAAATTTTAACCCTGTGATGGCTGGCTCTGTGTTTCAGCACAGACAGTGACTGTTACAATGCAAAGCCCTCCCTGACCAATTTATAATGACTTATTTCTATATATTTATGTATATAGTTATTTCAAGTATGTGTGTGATTGATGTGGGTGTGTTTTTGTATTTGAGAAGTTTTGAATTTTGCACTTTTTTGGCTTTTTTCTTTGCACCTTTCAAGAAAAACGCACTGCCATATTTGTAGAAAAAGAATCATATAAAATCAATTTTTGAGTCTTTTGGCTTCTGGATTTTTTCTGTAGTAAGCTGAGACATGTGGCTAATGTCCTGGATTGTCTGTCACCTGGTAGATGTGTTCACAGCAGTGTATTCTAATCATATTACAGATGTATGACTTGGACGGAAATAAAAAAAACTCTATTCTAGCCTCTGTAGCTCTGTGTCAGTGAGGCCTAGAATCACCCTGACACTTGGAACAAAAACCTGAGAGTGTTTCCTTTCCAATGATATCAGGCACATCCCAGAGTGTCAAAGTATATGGGAGCTGTACCACTTTTAATTTGGGTATGCCGTTTAGACCAAAAAGCATGACATTTTAGCCGACCAATTAGAGGTTTTTTAATTCGTGTTAACGTTTATCATGTACCAGACATACGTGCACGTTGTTCCGTGGTATTTTTGGGAGTATTCAGCGACCAGCTGGCTGACGTTTGGACAGTATGTGTGTGTCTCTCTGTGTCTCTCCGAAAGACACACAACACACGCGTCGGACATAAGTGCACCGTGTTGTGTTTAGAGCCGTGTGTGTGTGCGTGCGTGCGTGTGTGTATGCGTGACACGCATCGCAGCAATAATATGAGAGTGCTGCTTTTTAAAACTTTGAGATATGTTTTATATGTGGTTGAATATTTACACCTTTAACGTTGATGCAGTTTAGAACAGAAACTTGAACAATTTGTTGCTTAATGTGCATCTGACATTACATTATTTTCCTCTGCTGATTTATGTTCTGTGGTTGACAAATCTGGTAGCTTCTTTTACATTTTTGTTTAGAGCTACTAGTGCGTAGTCTTTGCATATTAGGCGGCATATTAGCCTTAGACATGCTCATTTTATTTTATGTAGAAAATTGAGGGAGCAAAAGCAGTATCGGCTCCAAATATCGGCTCAATAAAATCGGCAGCCCGTATCGGACATCGGCTAAGGCTGGTGTAAAAATATCGGTACTAAAAAATCTGTATCGGTCGAACACTAGTGCAGGTTTTCTTCAATAAAACTCGAGTTTCTCTCAGTCTCCTCCCTCTGACACAGCGCTCTTTAATTTCCTCATTCATGCATTCAATCTGTGTCAGACCCATTTTAGTGCAGTTTTGTCTGCTTGAATAAAAACACAGGGTTGGTTTATTCACTCTGTTAGGCAGAATGTAAAACTCTCGAACGAGGCATGTCCTTTTGTCGACGATCCCGTTGATGAAGAAGCTGTACTAATTCACAGGGAGTTAAACACACGTCAGGAGATGATATTGAGGCCCCTTCCAAATGTATTTTCATTTCCAGGTAACTTCCTATTGGAGCGGTATCGTTTTTCTTCACAGTCGATCAGATATGTAGCCTACATAACCCTGTTCGTCCTCATGTCACTAACTTCACCCATCGTGGATATATTCTTACATCCGAGTAATTCTTTGTGTCGCAATATGTTTTTTTGCAGACAGCAGTTTTCTTTACAAGATTGGTGACGCGGAGTATATTAGTACAGCCAGTATTATGGTTGCACTTACTGGCATCAATCTTCATTGTCATAACAGAACTGGGTTCAGCAGCAGACTGGATTACTTTGATTAGAGCACCATTTAGGCTGTTATTGGCGATGTTTGGTAGTTATATGGCCAGAGTGTGATTGTCAAATTCATGAATATTAATATTCATGAAACCCTGCACCCAGTTAGAGCTTTGGCTACATGAGTATTGCATCTTGGGAGTAAACATTGAAAACCAGGCAAACATAAAAGTTAAGCTTTCGTTTTATTGAGAAAGCGACAGATTCACCTTGTAGCCAACCTGAAAAACAAGAAAGGAAACATGTTAATCTCAAGCTCTGAAAATATCCTGCCAACTGTGAAGCGCAGAACAATACCTTTTACACGAATGCTCTTGGCGCTCCACGGCGGTGTCGGCCTGGCTGCGAGTAAGAACCTTGTACACCAACACCACTGTAGAGCTGCCGTTGTCCAGTCACTGCACCGTTCTGACCATGACTAGCGCTCCCAATATTCGCCTGCCTGACGGTCCGATGTTTATAAGGGATGTTCTTGGCCTGCTGAGCGCTGGGATAGTTGTCCCTTGTGTAGCGAGCGTCCTCCCAGCTGTCTCTCCCCTGCTCGAAGCTGTTGCTGGTGTAAGTAACAGTGCCTGGAGGATACTGGCCAGTCAGGAACATGTAGTCATAGTAAGGGTAAGGATTTGGGTAAGGGTAAGGATAAGGGACCATGCCTGATGGCACAAGTCCTCCATTAAAGCTTTGTGAAGGTGGTGCAGCGTAGACAACAGGAGGCGGTGGCATGGAACCTTGCTCTTCGGTCTCATATTCAGAGTTGCCGTGCTCGAAGCTTTTCTGTTCCTGGATCAGTTCACCTGCCTGGTACTGTGGAAGAGAAGGGTCAGGCTGGCTCACAATGCTAAGGCCAAGTGGTTGAGAGGCAGGTCCACTGGAGGCAAACATCTGAGTGCTGGGTCCTGTGGATGCTCCAGCAGAAAAGTGACTGGAAGGTGCAACAGCCCAGGAAATGCCTATAGGAGCAGACGTGAAAGTGATGTTAGCAAGTTGAATTCAAGGCAGTGAATTTAACAGCAAGGTTCCTTTGCTAAACATTGGCCTTTACTACCCACATCAGACTAGACATTTAGAGACCCTGACAGCTCAAGTTTAGCTAGTTTGGTTAAATCACATAGCATTAGTTACCTTGTTTAGAGGCAGGGGGAGCTGGGCCTGCAGAAGAGCCTTGAGCATATCCTGGAGGTGCTGGTGCATTCTGAAAACTGGACTGAGCTTGATTTGAGACAATTTTAGAGGCAGCCCCAGAAATCCACCAGAAGGAACCATCCAGTTAGAGCCGGGAGAAGCAGGGTTTTTGCACCAATTGTAGGCAATAAGATTTGGTCATCAGGAGAGGATTTTAAACAATTAAACTATTTTTAAAATGTGGACAGCAAAGATACCTTACCTTGCTTCACAGGGTAGCTGTAACTCAAACCAGTCAGCAAAACAAGGAGCAATGTCCTATTGAAGAGCAGACAAAACATAAATTAAAGTACTTAACAGAAATCAGTCAAAACATCACAAACTGTTGCTCACCCTGCAGCACACCAAACAGCCATCATGTTGAATGAACAGCTCAGGTGCCACTGTGATCCTGTGAAAGGTTTATAAGTGCTACAGGTGACCTGCCCTGACCAATCAGAACATAGACAGTTAACGACACACAGCTGCGAGCAATTTAATCCTGATTAAGGTGGATCATAACTGGTTAAGTTGTCTAATTTTCTTCAAATGTCATGTTGCACATGTTCTGGAACCGAAAACTCAGAGTTTCCTAGGGTTAGAAATAGGTGATTTTCTGTGAAATTTAAATGTTGTCTTACCTTGAGCTATTTGGCCCAATTAGAGATAGCAAATAAGTAAAAAATAAGAGAGGTGCTCTTGTCATTTTCTTAAAAGATCACTGTCCAGAGCCAAATTTACTTTCAAACAGTAGCTGTTTGTTGCATAGTAGATGTTAAGGTCAGGCTTTGTAGATTCACACACACATATCCACACTTCAGAGCACACACAAACACACGCACGCACACATAGTAGTTTGCAGGACATTAACATCCTACAGAAGAGGACATGCTGCAAGAAAGGCAACATATGCATAGTGCAGTGTGGGAGCTGAGTGTTATTTTAGTGGCATTTTAGTATGTGTAGGTATTAGACACCCAAAACTTGCTCACACACACACACACACACACACACACACACACACACACACACACACACACACACACACACACACACACACACACACACACACACACACACACACACACAGTTACTCTGCAACCACATACAATATGCACAGCACTGGGCTTTGGTTTAAGACCTTGGCTCCTCTGAAGGTGGGAATGTGATTACCAGGCAATGACCTCATCATCCTGCGCCGGCGCCATGATTCACACATCATCACAACATCATGGACTTCCTCTCTAATGAAGTCCCTCAACGATGGCGCTCTCAACCCTTCAATAGCACCTCTCTCCATCACGCACACACACACACACACACACACACACACACACACACACACACACACACACACACACACACACACACACACACACACGTCCTTGCACACACTCCCTCACACTCTCCACCACAGTCCCACACAGAGATGATTAAACTGGAAATAAATGGAAAATTTGCACGTAAATGCACCTCCTATACCACCCACATCCAGTAGGTTTACCGCATACATTTTCTCCTTTATGAAAATGTCTGCTCTCGCTCTTTCTTGCCCTTTTTTCCTCTTTCTTCCTCCGTCAGTCTTTGAACTTTATTCGGGTTGTGTGAGCAGTGTTTTCTGCATTTTTGAGACCTGGAGTGTCTGCTGGTTAGATGAACGCAGATGAAAGGAACATGGCTGATTCCCAGGCTATAGTTTATAGGGGAGCTCTCTCTCTCTCCTGACCACAGATTTTCATTTAGCTGGCGGTGTGGTTGGTGGTGAGGCTGGGGTGCTTTTAGGGGAGTGAGGCAACTTTCCCAGGTGAACACAGACATACTACTGTGACAGAGAAGAGCGAGTCAAGTAGAGCTTCACTTCATCCGGAAATGTTCAGTTTGACTTGAGTTGTCCAAAACAAACTAATATCCAAAATTACCACTAACTGTTCATCCTGAGCTCTACCCAAACCCAAATTTAGTTTGGGTTTTTCTTAGCTTCTGTGGGTCCAGTCAGGTCCCATTTCATCTGGTTGTCCATAAATACACAGAAAAAGCTTAGTAAGGCCAACACACACTGCAAGAGTTCTTAAATTGAACAACCACTACAGTGTCAGTCAATTTAAGTGCTCCAAAATAGTAATCTGCGAGGGAAAAATCCCTTTAGAAATTCCTGTAGGATTAAGGACAGAGCTCATGAAAATACTAAAGTGAACCACAGTCTTTCTTTGTCACCAAACTGCTCTCTCTTTTATTTTCTTCTGCAGAGATTTAAAGATTGAAAACTTCCTGCTGGATGAACATAACAACATAAAGATTGTGGGTATGTTGACATTCCTGCTTCCTCCAATCACACCTGACTGACATTGTTGTGACAGATCAGCACGGCAGAACCTTTCTTAGCTATCTAGTGCATCTGTGCATGTGCTCCACTGTTAAAATGATGATGTTTCACGCAGACTTTGGCCTGAGTAACACTCTGAAGGCTGAATCGTTGTCTCTGGAGCTCCTCAACACCCAGTGTGGAAGTCCTGCCTACGCGGCCCCTGAGCTGCTGGCTCACAGGAAGTATGGACCCAAAGTGGACGTCTGGTCTGTGTAAGTGATAAAAGTCTCAGTGTGTGAGGAGGCCTCCTGTCCGGCCACCATAACTTAGTTTTTCTGTGGTGTTATTTACTGTTTGAAACAAATGACTGAATGCATTATTGTGTATGCATCTTGTAAATGTGTTTATGTTTCTTCACATTTTGCTTGTTCTGTGTGTGTGTGTGTGTGTGTGTGTGTGTGTGTGTGTGTGTGTGTGTGTGTGTGTGTGTGTGTGTGTGTGTGTGTGTGTGTGTGCGTGCGTGCGTGCGTGCGCAGAGGTGTGAGTATGTTTGCCATGCTGACAGGGACTCTGCCCTTCACTGTTGAGCCTTTCAACATCAAACACCTGCACCAGAAGATGGTCAACGGAGAGATCAGCAGCATCCCCGGTGACGTCAGCAAAGGTAACTCCACATTTCACCTGAGGGGCTTCTTCACTGTAAAAAAAAAAAAAAATGAAGTTATGTTATTCCTGTAGTGTAGACTATCAAGCAATGCTTTATTGAATTGCCAGATTTTTGTTCCCACTCTGCAGAACATAACACACTGACTAACAAAAAACATGACTGCTCAACTCAAAGAATCTCGGTCGAGGGGTATTGGACTTATGATTAGAATTTTGACCTTTCAGGGGACAGCCCTAGTTAAAGGGCTAACTAAATAGGCTACTTGCAAGAAATAACATGAAACAAAACATTATAAATATGGCCAAATGTGGTATATATTAAATTAGCAAAAACATATAAACCAAATATCAAAGACCTAATTAAAAAGATGTCCTTCAAACTGATAGGATTTGTCATTTGTAAAAGTCTTCCTTATAGTTACACATTCAGCACTTGAGTACGCCGTAAGATTTAAATTGGATGTGATCTCATAAGCATGCATTCATGTTAATCGTGAGAAATATTTGTTCAGCTTTGACTCTTTGCGAACGCATACTGGAATCCAGTCCTCTCTCTACAGACCACAGAGTCTGTCAGGAGACAGAGAATTGAAGGGAAACATTTTTCACTTATTTCAAACTCATTCCACTTGTTCTAAGTGGCTTTAAGGTCTCTGCTTCTCTCTGCTTTATTTTGGTCTCTCTCACACACTGTCACCCCATTACACTCTGTCATGGCGCCATGTCACCACAAACAAACATAGCTCCTGTTACTGTGGGGAAAACCAGCGCGGCTCTAAAGCTCTGAAACCGTGACAAGATCGGATTAGTGGCTGTATCGCTGCCACGGGCGGACATCTTAGACATCGGGATTAACTTGCTGACTGTATCCTGCCTCTAAATGGGGTTGTTTTCCTCTTTCTCTCTTTCAAGCTCTGCTTCACTTTATTCCATCTTTTTTTCTCCTGCCATAGTACATTTTGTCAGACTGGCCCATTTGTAATTATATTAGCTCATTCATTTGTTCCTTGTCTTTTCCCCACTTTTTGTCCATTTTGTGTTTTTTTAGGGCTATCAAAATAACGCGTTAATTTCGATCCATTAATCTGAGAAAAAAAAAAAAAACAGATTAATCCATTCCACATTGACCTTTCACCCGGAGCTGTTCTAGTCACCATTCGACTGTAACATGAAGGAGGGAGACGAGAGAATGCGCAACAGAAACATCGCTGCATGTGACGCTAGTTTCTTTAACTGTCTATGGTTAACACTCCACTCAACAGCAGGTTAACAGGTAACGTTAGCCTTCCGCTAGCTAGTAGCTGGATTAAACACGGTTAAAATGCTGACAGCTAACGCTAAACGGTGTAAAGTTTGACTGTGTTTCTGCCGTTGTCGGAAAAACACAGACGGCGAGTCTGTAAGTTACCAGTTTCATTGAACGCACCGTCTGCGTTCAATGAAACTGGTAACCTACAGCCTCGCGGTGCATTCGTAGTTATTGTAAAATACCGTTTTGAATTTATTTCCTCATAAGGTCATAGTGTTGATTTGTTATGGTCATTATTTGAACAGTGAAAATAATAATAAAAAGAGTTTTATGACTTTAATGTCACTAATGCTGATTATTCATTGATTCATTTGAATTGAAATATTTAAAATACTTTCACAGCAAAAATGATGTATGCGATTAATTTAGATTAATTAATCACAGAGTCTGTAATTCCTTCGATTACATTTTTTAATCGACTGACAGCCCTAATTTGTTATGTTTATCTTCAACACAGTTTTTTTTAGACTTTTATCACTGCAAACAAACTGAGTGTCTTCAGAAGGTATTATTCCCACAGGTTTATAGATTAAAATCAACAAATAGTGCATTTGATTCTATCAGGTACAAACAAACTGAGTTGACGCCGACTGAGAGAGCTGATAGTAGCAAATTGAATGGAGCAGTCTTGGCTTATATATCTGTGAATTTGGCATCCAGTCCTGTTCGAATCCACCTGCTCCTTCAGACAGGGGAGCTTATCACGAATCCACCAGATCCCCCATCTGGCGTTAAACTATCAACCCCGCTTGGCTGTCACAGGGCAGCTCCATGTCACAGGCTGACAGGTTGAATTGGTTGTCCTGAAGGGAAATCCTGCCTCTCTCCATGCTGTCATCTCTGATACTGTTTCAGTGTCACAATGAGTGACATCAGTCTGGCAGTCGTTTGCAACGTTGGCTCTTTTAGTTTGGTTCCTTTTGACCTGGCGAGAATAGTACAAACTTAGCATGTATGTGAATGAAAAACCATCCTACAAGCATGGTTGGTGGTCTGATCTCAAACTCCACCAAAAAGCATGCCAGAGTGCCCTTTAGAGCCTCGCATGGCCGCCAGTGTGTGGGGGAATATGAGGCATGGTGAAGCCCTTTATTATTCAGTTCCGTCCATTTAGCATATAACCTCTTCCATGCTGGTTGTTGACCATCAGTTTCTTGAGCTTAGAATACCAAGTGTTACTGTGTGGTCTTGACTGATGTCCATGTAGGCAACCCATGATGAATGCTAACAAACTATGTTCAGATGTCAGCTAGCTAGTGCTAAGATGATTGTAGCATTTAAACCTGCAATAAAACCTGGCGAATGTAAGTCACCCTCCTTTGAGCTCTGTTTTTTTGGGGCTGGGCAGGTCAGGATACAGGGGGGGGGGTTTGGACAAAAATGGTAGTTATAGAGCAGTAAAAGTGTACCAAAACAGTAAAGTTGCGACCTGGAGGCTAAAACTTTCAGAAGATAAAGAAATCAAATGTCGCACTGCTTCATCTGTGCTCCTGCTTCAGGTGCGGTGGCATTTGTGTTGTCTCTCCTGGAGCCAGACCCAGCTAAGAGACCGAGTGTCAACGCTGCGATGGAGGAGAGATGGATCAACGAGGGATACGCCAAGAAACCACTACACACGCTCTCTCATAAAAACAGGTAGAGATCTACTGTGTGACTGACAAACACAATCTATGCCAACACAAACATATTTTACTAAATTCAAATACTTTAGCAGAAGTTACCAATTTTTTATATATTGTTAAAAATTATATATTACATATGTTTCTAAATATATCTAAACATCACTGGAAAAACTATGTTTTCAAATGTGCTGTAGTATGTCTGTTTGTACCACGAGAGCACAGTTAGACACAAAACTCTCCTCAGGGGAACGTTCTGCTGCAAACATTACAATGTTGGAAAAAATAACCAAGTTTTCTAATAAAATGATTTTTTGTTTTTGTGGTCTGTTGGGTAACAGCTTTGTGTGTTATTGCATGACTAAAAGGCTTTTATCACTTTATGCAGTGTGGAAATGCAATCATGTATGGCTCCTCTGGGCAACATTACATTTTCTGAAATCCACATGAATGGTAGCCAAAACCGTTCCAGCTCGGTCCTGCTCACAGTTGAAAATCATCGAACCAAAATTCTTCAGTTGCTGATCCTAGTTCCTTACCAACTAATCCTTAATGACTCCGAACATTTCTCTCTGCTTCACACTTCTTCTATCTTTGTAAATGTTTTCCCATCCCCACTCTCTTGGTTTTCTTCCAGGTTGTGCCCAGAGGATCTCAACTCGTCTGTGCTGGCATACATGAAAGAGACGCTGGGCTACTCCCTCTCTGAAATCATACACACGCTCACCATCAACCGACCCTCCGCCATCATGGCCTCCTATCACCTGCTGCTCAACAAACTCACCAGGAGCCAGAAGGGAGCCAAGGCCAGCAAGGTTTACACCTCATTTTTAAGCATATATATACACACACACACACACACACACACACACACACACACACACACACACACACACACACACAATCAAGGTTTATCTGGGTCTGTCAGTCCACAAAAGGGACACATAGTAAATACATCTCTCTCGTGAGGAGAAAACAGACGTGGTTTTACATAACAGACTGTACACACCATCCACACACACACACACACACACACACACACACACACACACACACACACACACACACACACACACACACACACACACACACACACACACACACACACACAAACAAGTAGGCAAGTAGGTCAGGATCACGGTACTAAAACGTGAATAAATAAATAACACAATCAATAACAATTATTCTCAAGTTCTGCTGTGAAGTTTTAACAACTAAAAATGATTGATTTGGCAGAAACCAGAGAGCAATGACTGGAGTCTCCCGAGCAAGAATACATGGAGAGAGAGGCATACCACTGAATCAAAGACCCAGCAACAGGTAATTGTGTCATTAACATCATAAGCACAAATACAGTAATCATTTAAATAATAATAAATAATAAATCGATACTTTTTAGGCTTTCCATACTCACCCCCAAGTCCATTTGTTCCTTTGAAGACATACTAAAAAAAATACAAAATAAAAATAATAATAAAAAATAATAATAATAAATAAACATTCACAGATACTGTATATAGTTTTATTTAAAAAAAAAAAAAAAAAGTAATTTCCTCAAACAGCTGGGAAGTGTAAACTTTAGCAGATGTTACTTAAACAAGGAGGAAATGTTGCATTTGCTGGGGACTATTTTAGGCTGTGGATTAAAGGTCCCGTAGGTAGGAGATCCAGGACTTAGCCCAAAAATTTGAACATCAACAACTTCTCAGTCCCTCCCCCCAGTTAGACGGATGTAGATGGAAGAATGGAGCTGATGTGGCTGCAAGTGTTGTGGTTGTATTAGAAAGAGTCACTTTCTATTTGAGGTGACTATGTGGTGTCTTTGGTACCCTTTGTTTAGAAGTCATTCTTCGGCCTTCTGATAACTAATCACTGCTTGTTTTTAGAATGAACCACCCAGTCAAAAAAGCTCAAAGCAGACCAGCAGGCCTCTGAGAGCCCAACAGACAACTATATGTCAGAGCAACAGGAAGAGGCCTGAGGACCTGCACGGAAAGGACCACAGAGAGAACGCAGAGAACCGTCCTCCATCTCCATCTCTACCCCAGCTTCCTCTCTCTGCCTCCCCCTCGATCCCCCATCGCCTTCCCTCACCCTCTCTCGCTCCTCTGTCTGCAGAGGATGAGGAGATCCCCATCACCTTGGACACCAGAGAGACGCTGTTTCCTGAAGGTAAGGATTCCTACAGAAACAAAACGTTGCACACCTCCACTTTACAGTGTGTGACATACTAGACTGTGTCTGTATGTTTATGTGTTTCAGTGTCAGTGTTCAGGGACAGGGAGCTCGTCCATCTTCCTCCTCCTAAAAGCTCTGCATCTCAACTCTGTGACTCCGCCCCTTGCCAAGTCCCCTTGCCCGCTGAGCCAATCAGAGACAGCAGCACGTCGAGGCTGATCCGACACGCACACCTGCTCAGGACAACTCAATCAGACGGGGCGGCAGACCCTGGGTCAGACTGCTTCCATGACAACCGCCACCAGGACGACCACTCTCATCACCTGAGCATCAACGAGCGTCTGGAGAAGCTGCAGACATTTTATTCCTCAGAGAAGAACGGCATCTCTCCCAGAATGCTCCTGGAGGCCGATGCACACGCCACACACTCCCCAGACAGAGACCACCTGGGTACCATGGAGACGACACAGACGTCACCCTCTGCCCCACTGCCCCGCCTGCGCAACGTGGGGCTAAAAGACGGTCGAGGCAGTAAGATGACATGGGTAGGGTTGACTCGACCTGGGCCCCCAGGACTCCTGGTGAACAGGTCCAAACCCCCCGCCTTCCCCTCGCAGAGACAACATACTTTGGTCATTAAAAGCCTCAGGCAGGAGAGGGGCAAGAGAAGGGATCTGTCGGCAGCAGCAGCAGGAGGAGGAGGAGGGGAGAGAGGGACAGCAGGAGGAGGGCTGAATGGAGCAAAGAGGAACTCAGTTCAGTTACGTTCATCTCTCCAGCATCGGGCGGCGGGCCTGAATCTACCGCTGCTTCCTGCAGCCCTGCAGGGGAAGACAGATAGGAAGAACCAGCTCCACAGCATGGACTACTGATACATAGATGTCAGGACACAATAGAGAGGCAGTGATGGTGGCCAGAAAAAGGTGTGACTAGAAGATAGAACTGAGGTTAGTGATATATTTAGAAGGCAGATTAGCAATGAAGAAATACTGACCTGTGTTGAAACAGTGGCAATATAAAGGTGAATGAAAGAGAAGAAGGATTAGGCGTGGATGGTGTTAAAATACTGAGTAAAGATAGTGCAGCAGTTGAGGACATGTGCATAGACATTTTGAGGAACAGGTGTAAACGGCAGCTGGAAAAAAATGCTAAAGCTGTTATTCTCTACTGTGCCAAAAAATCTAACTCTAAGCTCATCAATTTACTGTAAATGTAGCCTTTGGTAGCAAGGTTTTGGTCTAGCTACTGTTAACCCTTTTCCTCTGAAATTTCATGTTCATCTCCACCCATCACATTGTGAAGTGCAGAATGCACACAGGCGTATGGTTCTATTTGTATTTACTGTACTTAAATATATTTTGTACTAACATTGAAAGTCAAAGTAAAAAAGTCTCAACTCTACCTAAACTTCTGGTTATGTGTCTTTGTGGCAAGTTTTTTTGCAAAGTTATTGCTCTATTAAGAATACATTAAGGCAAATACAGAAAAGTAACCAAATGGCTGCTGGCACTAAAGGCTCATTTGGGCTTTAGGACTTCCCTGTAAAGTAAGTTAACACAGCTATGTTTTACTACAATGAAAGGTTGATTTCACACATCAACACATCACAAAATCAGGTGAAATTTATGCACATTAATCAGCATTTCTCTACATGTGCTGTTGTTAGCCTGCCGGCTAATATTCAACTTATTTGTCAATATGTTCTTCAACCAAAGACGTGATAACCAAAAAAAATGAATGGACCTTCCTACTGTCATTGTGTTCACATAAAATCATTTGACAGTATTGAAGCGCTAGCTTATGGAGAAGAAACAAGCGTTAGCATTGGCAGCTTTTCTAAATTAGGCTCCATCAATACTTTGACTCAGAGTTATTAGGAACTGGGTAACTATTCATTAGAACATGGTAGTTTGGTGGTATGGACAAGGACCAGGACCAAAATATCATGGCACTACCCTGAACTTGGAAACAATTTTGACACCTTCAAATGACATTTTAACAGCCTTTACATTGATGAACCAATCTACAACCAAAACACAGGTGTTTTACTTGACCGTGTTGTAACGTACTGGCTACACAAAGCCAGTTCTTAACTAAACTACTGTGAATATGTCAGTTGTGCTTGCAACAATTATTTGTCATACTATTGCAAAACTCAAACAATCTTTCCCCCAAATCTCTGACAAGCGTCTTCTCCCTCATTCGCCTTATGTCCCTGCACTCTTCTTTCACTGTCCCTGGGTCATTAATATTCAGGTGTACTGCAAAGATGTGGAGGAATCTGGTTGCTGCTTGGCGTGGCTCTTCATGGCTGCTAAATAATTAAGGGGATGTTACCTGATAGTCTGTGTGTGTGTGTGTGTGTGTGTGTGTGTGTGTGTGTGTGTGTGTGTGTGTGTGTGTGTGTGTGTGTGTGTGTGTGTGTATTGGGTTATATCGTAGGTTCTGCCTGTGCCCAATGAGGACAGATTGAACCCACTGAGGTGGATATATCCCCCACTCTAGTTACTTATCTGGCTACTTAACAGTGATATGAACCAGTAAGCTCTGATACTGTATCAGACAAACACACTCATTCACACTACACAATGGCAATACACGAATGGCTGGTTAACGGTCAATTTGCCAAAGTTAAGTATGCCTAAATAAATACAAGGGGGCTTGTTCTTACACAAAAGTAATCCAGAAACCAATTAAGGCAATTTTAGTTTAATCTTGTGATATCAGCTCTTTAAATACATTACTTACAATGATGCAGGGGGCCCACCAAAAAAATAATAAAAAAGCTTGTTTTGAATGCTGGAGATGTTTGGTAGTCTAAACCAGCACCCGCTATCCTCCCTGAGCTCAGTCCGACTGAATCTGTGTAGAACATTTGTGTATGAATGGGACAAACAAGGTATGGAAAAGCGATTAATAATGCACGTTGCACATAAAAGTGTATCCATGGCTACTGAAACATTGAGTTCACATGCATGCTACAGTGAACATAGTTCTGTCAGAAGAGCACGCACCTGTAACAGTAACATCGACTTAAAACAGGTTTCCATGTGAACACAGCCGGTTATCAATCACACATTCCTTTTGTGTTCTTTCGCTCTGTGTTGACCTCTGACAGCCCTAGCAAAATCAGAGCAAAGTGAAAGTCAACCCATCGCTTACGAGTCAATACAGAGGTAAAGGCTTGAGACTTTGACTCCAGTCAGACTTAAGTCACAAAAAGAACGTCTTGAGACTTGGATTTAACTCCCTGTAAGACCCTGTCTACGCTTGGTTTTAAAATGTGTTTCGGTGATCCCAACACAAGTGGACAGCTGAGACACGTCACCGTTCATACCTGTGTCTATTATATGTCTGCAGCTGATCACTTGTGTTTAGATGTCATTAACTGCTTACTGCTTACGTCACTTCTGCTAGAAGGTCAAAGGGCCCCACACAAATATTACGTCCAACTTCTCGCCAGTCATGCAACACTTTGTCCAACTTGTCTTTAAATAGGCAAGTTACAGAGCATTGGCACGTTGTCACCTTAACAACCACCACGTCCTGTATTTTAAAACCGATTGTAAACAGAGAGAAGAGTTCATACAGAGGTAAAGGCTTGAGTCTTTGTCTAAAGGCTTTAGTGCGTAACTTGTTGATATTTACATTACATTACATTCAAGCCATCGCCAAATGAGTTGCTGCAAAGCTAATTAAGACGATCAGCTCCACACAACTCTTTCTGTATTTCTCAGTATGGCTATGATTAGAAAATGATGTCGACCGGTGACTTTCGCGCACATAAACTCAAGTAAAGATAATGACCTCTTTTGAAGAGTCTATCATGTTTTCTTAATCCTCCGTGTCCTCCTTGGCTACTAGCAACTGCTTGGAGGAGGGGTGGGGGCGCGTGCGCGCTCACGTAGGCTTGTATCATGTGGACGTGCCGACAGTGCTGTTGTCATTACTTAGTATTCCTCATGGGAGCGACAGAAACTACACACTATACATCACAAGTCACAAAAATGAAGTCTTGAGACTTGAACCTGACTCCCTGTAAGACATTCAGAGACATGGAAACCCAATTACCCATAAGTCTTGAGCCTTGACATGAGACTCGACCAGGACTTGGCCTAACCACCTCTCGTCCTGGTGAGTTAATCTCTCTCTGGCTTAATAGAGGAACATATGCAAGGCCTTATGGGGAATATAAGAAGCACATGGTAAACTTTATTGATCGTATTAAAGGATATATCTATAATAATGCTTTATCTTCACTGTTTACCTCAGCGTACCTCTCCACCTACTCTCTCCTCTCTCGTCCTGAGATGCATTCTTACTTTGAATCTTTGGCTATAATGATGTCCTCCCGCCACACTGTTTCTCTCAGTCACTGCTACTAATACAGCAGAATGTAGGTTAGGTTGCATTAAAGTTTTAGCCACTGTCATGCCCTGTTAGGTAAGACGCTATAGAGAAGGCAATTTGTGGTCACTGGGAGTTCGTCATGCATCTGTGTGTTTCATTTGGTTTGTTTGCATTGTTAAATACACAAACATGCCTGGACATGTCTACTGCTTCCTCTGATGTTTGCCAGTTTGGGGTTGAGCTAGTTACTTATTATAGAAGCCAGAACACACAGCCTGTGAGGCTGTTATTCAAATGGTCTGCAGTCCAGTTCAGTTTGGACGCGCACTCGTTGCACACCACTCAATGTATTTGTCGTCCAGTAACAAGGTGTTTTCAGAAAGAGAGAGTGAAGCCAATTTTATTCAGTGTCATTCACATGAATTGGACCGCTGGACTGTTTGTGTTTCATTGCCCCAAGCAGCCAATGTACCAACTGTACAGACATTAGCTGTAAGCTACGTAGCAAAGGATGCACAGCCGTGTCTGTCATGTTGTGTTCAGCTCAGACTCCAAGTTATTTCTATTATTTACCTCATGTCTCTCTCTTTGGGCTGATGATAGTGTTAGAATTAATGTTCAGGTATCACCAAATGTATTACATTTAATCCTGTGGGAGACATGTATCGCTGTACAAAATGCCATGGCAATCTATTTAGTAGTTTTTTAGATGTTTCAGTCATTGTCATCTCTAGAACCATGAAGACAATATAGATGTGGATAGAGTGGCAGCAAAGAAATGCAGAAACTGACAGACCCAGATAAACCTTGATTGGATGTGTGTGTGTGTGTGTGTGTGTGCATGCGTGTGTGCGTGCGTGCGTGCGTGCGTGTGCGCATGGCTGTATGACCGTCTATGCCATCATTTGATGTACTGCAGCTTAATGACTGATGAGAGATGTGTCCTTTGTATAATCGTTTTCATAGAACAAATGCCGGATTAAGAGCCAAGACAAAGGAAAAATATGCAGCTGCCCCCCAAGGTGCACCTCCACATTCAATTTATAGGAATACCATTTTGTTATTGGACAATAAACCAACTCATTTTCTTGAAAAATACTTATTTTTGCAATGTAATGTAATTAGTTCAGGGTAATATTATAATTTGACACTGATTTTAATTACCTAATGATTATAAGGTACTGATATGGAAAATGTATACTGGTGGTCACCTGGAGGCCACAGGGGTTACGGGTGTAGTGGTTATGGAATTAAATGGATGGTGTTACCCCATTAGCACTTCAATAGTCTTGGGTGTCTCTGAGAATAATCGCTGTGCCTGTCACTTTGTTTGTGTATGTGTGTGTGTCAGTCTGGGCTAGCCTGTGTTCCTGCGTGTCCGGTTTCTAATGAAGGTCATCAATAATTGAGTGTCCCCTCGCAGGGGGACCGGTCCAGTTAGGCGCGGTGGTTAACTAGGCTCCGGCTGCTCGCCATGACAATGTGTGTGTATGAGTCATGGGGGTCAGCGGCGCACAAAACGGCCAGCGCCGCAGAGCAGCAACCCGAGCCGAAGGCTGTTTAATTGATGCCAACTCTGATTAGCTGTTGGTTCAGGGTCAACACCAGCTAATTTTACTAAAAGACACCCTGACCAGAGGGACACAGTGTCACTTTAACCTCAACGCATAGGAACTGCCCTTAACCTCAACAGACAGGAACTGCCCTTAACCTTAACACATATGAACTGCCCTTAACCTTAACACATAGGAACTGCCCTTAACCTCAACAGATAAGAACTGCCCTTAACCTTAACACATAGGAACTGCCCTTAACCTTAACACATAGGAACTGCCCTTAACCTCAACAGATAGGAACTTCCCTTAGAAGTTAGGTTATCAGAAAACAGGGGTGTTTATCTCTGCAATGAAAGCTACGTTTTCTATTAAGTGCCTAAAAGTTGATAATATGACACTGGATAAACTTTTCTTAAAAAATAAATAAAAATCATGTGTCACGACTGAGCTTCTATACATGGGGCACACAACCCACACCAGGTGATCTACCCATGCGTCCCCGATAAACTTTCATTGACACTGAGTTGCATTGCTAAACCTAGAATTTAAGACAAATGTACTGCCACCAACATCTTGAAATTGACTTTGATGGCATACATATTTTTCTCCTGTTTGATTGTTATTAAGTCATTATATGATATTTTATGATCATTGGCCATTAATTAGAAAGACTTTTAAGTTACCGGTGGGTTAATATTTGTTATGCAGCGACATTTCTGTCCCGCTAAATCACATCATATTTTCTTTATAATGTGTCAAATATTTAATATTTAAAGGAATGGTTTAACTTATAGGTTAAGGTCTTCTTTATCACATAAACAAAAACTAATTAAAATAAAAAAAATATATATTTTTTTACTTTAGTGAGTTTTTTTCTGGTACATGTACTTGTTTTCACCATGTACCCAGCGCAAATTAATCAACTTCTTTAAGGGCTTTAAAACCACCAAATTATAAAATACGCTAAATATTCTTGAATTATTTAATAGGCCACGTTAAAGATGCCATATTATGTTCATTTTCAGATTCATAATTGTATTTTAAGGTTGTACCAGAATAGGTTTACATGGTTTAATTTTCAAAAAACACCATATTTTTGTTGTACAGCACAGCTCTCTCTCACTGCTGCAGCTCCTCTTTTCACCTTGTGTTCAGGTCTCTGTTTTAGCTGACAGAGTGAATCATCTTTTCTTCTGTACTCTTTGATTGCACTCGCACATGCGCAGTAGCTCAGATTGTAGATCATGTCAGTTAGCTCCATAGACAGTAAAAGAAAGGTTGTTTCTCCAAATTTGGTCAGTTACAAGGCAGGATTAGCCAGGAGACTTTTTCTAAAGGAGGGCGCACATGTAAGAAGTTCTTCTGGAGATTATGGTGAACTTGTGTGTGTTGTAGCAGTGCTTTGCCATTGAGAATGAGGTAGCATGCTAGCGCTAGCTAGCTGTTCAAAATCTGCAGGGCTTTTTACGTCACTAGCCGAAACGAGCCGGCTAACGGTTGTGAACAGCTCACCCAGAGACTGAAGGCAGGACACATTCAGAAACACGTATCTAACTCAAAACAGCATGGATGGATTTTTTTCAAAGTTTGTATGCGTGTGGAAGCACCAGAGACACAAAATAACACCCAAAATCCCAGAAAAAGTGATTTTTTCATAATATGGGCACTTTAAACTGGAAGCATATGTATAGACTTTCTGGTATCTGTTTTGAAGATTAAAAAAACATGCTCTAATTTCAATACAGTGTAAAACTTCAAATGAATTAAGGTCCCTTTAATGCTGAACAGTGGAATGACAGTAACCAAAGTACAAGTAGAAATATGTTTGTCAGATCCGCTAAAAAATATATCCTCTATGTTCTACATACTATACTATGACTTGTTTCAACATACTATCCTTTGACTTTTAAGACTTTTTTCGACATACTATACTATGACTTTTTTCGACATACTATACTATGGCTTTTTACTACATACATACATAGCTTTTTTATCACTTTTTTCGACATACTATACCATGCCTTTTTTCAACACTATACTATGACTCTTTTATCACTTTTTCCACAGTATAAACGACAGTGTTGTGGCTCAGTGGTAGCCACTGTTTCACCATTGTGCATTGATATTTCAAAGTTCCTGGTTCAGTTCCCAGTGAGGGTGTTGTGTTGGTATCTGTAGTTTGGGTGAGTCTCCTCATACCACATGTATATTATGACATTTTTGTCATACCAACACCTTTTTTATGACTTTTTTCGACATACTACACTGACTGTTTTCAACATATTATACTATGCCATTTTTATGACTTTTTTCGACATACTATACTATGGCTATTTTTTTTAATTTTTTTTTACCTACTATACTGTGTCGTTTTTATCACTTTTTTCGACATAGTATACTATGACTATTTTCGACATACTGTACTATAGCTTTTTTATCACTTTTTTCAAAATACTATACTATGACTTTTTTATTACTTTTTTCGACATACTATACTATGGCTTTTTCATCACTTTTGTTGACATACTATACTATGTTTTTTTTTCGACATACTATACTATGGCGTTTTTATCACTTTTTTCGACATACTATACTATGGCTTGTTATCACTTTTTTCGACATAGTATACTATGGCTTTTTTCGACATACTATACTATGGCTATTTTCTCACTCTTTTTCGACATACTATACTATGGCTTTTTCATCACTTTTGTTGACATACTATACTATGGTTTTTTTCAACATACTATACTATGGCTTGTTATCATTTCTTTCGACATACTATTCTATGGCGTTTTTATCACTTTTTTCGACATACTATACTATGGCTTGTTATCACTTTTTTCGACATACTATACTATGGCTTTTTTATTGCTTTTTTCGTCATACTATACTATGGCTTTTTTCGACATATTATACTATGGCTTTTTTGACATACTATACTATGGCTTTTTTAGCACTTTTTTCGACATACTATACTAAGGTGTTTTTATTACTTTTTCGGCATACTATACTATGGCTTTTTTAATACTTTTTTTGACATACTATACTATGGCTTTTTCATCACTTTTTTCGACATACTGTACCATGACTCTTTTATCACTTTTTCAACATCATAAACAACAGTACTGTGGCTCAGTGGTAAGCCCTGTTACCCCATTGTATGTTGACATTTTGTCATACCAAGACGTTTTTGATGACATTTTTGATGACGTTTTTGATGACGTTTTTGATGACGTTTTTGATGACGTTTTTGATGACATTTTTCGACATACTATACTAGTGACTTTTTTTCGACAGACTATACTATGGCTTTTTTTATTACTTTTTTTGACATACTATACTATGGCTTTTTCATCACTTTTTTCGACATGGTATACTATGGCTTTTTATCACTTTTTTCAAAATATTATACTATGGCTTTTTTTCGACATACTATACTATGGCTTTTTCATCACTTTTTTCGACATTCTATACTATGGCTTTTTCATCACTTTTTTCGACATGGTATACTATGGCTTTTTATCACTTTTTTCAAAATATTATACTATGGCTTTTTTTCGACATACTATACTATGGCTTTTTCATCACTTTTTTCGACATACTATACTATGGCTTTTTCATCACTTTTGTCGACATACTATACTATGGTTTTTCCGACATACTATACTATGACTTTTTTCGACATACTATACTATGGCTTGTTATCATTTTTTTCGACATACTATACTATGGCGTTTTTATCACTTTTTTCGACATACTATACTATGGCTTTTTTCGACATACTATACTATGGCTTGTTATCACTTTTTTCGACATAGTATACTATGGCTTTTTTCGACATACTATACTATGGCGTTTTTATCACTTTTTTCGACATACTATACTATGGCTTGTTATCACTTTTTTCGACATAGTATACTATGGCTTTTTTCGACATACTATACTATGGCTATTTTCTCACTCTTTTTCGACATACTATACTATGGCTTTTTCATCACTTTTGTTGACATACTATACTATGGTTTTTTTCAACATACTATACTATGGCTTGTTATCATTTCTTTCGACATACTATTCTATGGCGTTTTTATCACTTTTTTCGACATACTATACTATGGCTTGTTATCACTTTTTTCGACATACTATACTATGGCTTTTTTATTGCTTTTTTCGTCATACTATACTATGGCTTTTTTCGACATATTATACTATGGCTTTTTTGACATACTATACTATGGCTTTTTTAGCACTTTTTTCGACATACTATACTAAGGTGTTTTTATTACTTTTTCGGCATACTATACTATGGCTTTTTTAATACTTTTTTTGACATACTATACTATGGCTTTTTCATCACTTTTTTCGACATACTGTACCATGACTCTTTTATCACTTTTTCAACATCATAAACAACAGTACTGTGGCTCAGTGGTAAGCCCTGTTACCCCATTGTATGTTGACATTTTGTCATACCAAGACGTTTTTGATGACATTTTTGATGACGTTTTTGATGACGTTTTTGATGACGTTTTTGATGACGTTTTTGATGACGTTTTTGATGACGTTTTTCGACATACTATACTAGTGACTTTTTTTCGACAGACTATACTATGGCTTTTTTTATTACTTTTTTTGACATACTATACTATGGCTTTTTCATCACTTTTTTCGACATGGTATACTATGGCTTTTTATCACTTTTTTCAAAATATTATACTATGGCTTTTTTTCGACATACTATACTATGGCTTTTTCATCACTTTTTTCGACATTCTATACTATGGCTTTTTCATCACTTTTTTCGACATACTATACTATGGCTTTTTCATCACTTTTGTCGACATACTATACTATGGTTTTTCCGACATACTATACTATGACTTTTTTCGACATACTATACTATGGCTTGTTATCATTTTTTTCGACATACTATACTATGGCGTTTTTATCACTTTTTTCGACATACTATACTATGGCTTTTTTCGACATACTATACTATGGCTTGTTATCACTTTTTTCGACATAGTATACTATGGCTTTTTTCGACATACTATACTATGGCGTTTTTATCACTTTTTTCGACATACTATACTATGGCTTGTTATCACTTTTTTCGACATAGTATACTATGGCTTTTTTCGACATACTATACTATGGCTATTTTCTCACTCTTTTTCGACATACTATACTATGGCTTTTTCATCACTTTTGTTGACATACTATACTATGGTTTTTTTCAACATACTATACTATGGCTTGTTATCATTTCTTTCGACATACTATTCTATGGCGTTTTTATCACTTTTTTCGACATACTATACTATGGCTTGTTATCACTTTTTTCGACATACTATACTATGGCTTTTTTATTGCTTTTTTCGTCATACTATACTATGGCTTTTTTCGACATATTATACTATGGCTTTTTTGACATACTATACTATGGCTTTTTTAGCACTTTTTTCGACATACTATACTAAGGTGTTTTTATTACTTTTTCGGCATACTATACTATGGCTTTTTTAATACTTTTTTTGACATACTATACTATGGCTTTTTCATCACTTTTTTCGACATACTGTACCATGAATCTTTTATCACTTTTTCAACATCATAAACAACAGTACTGTGGCTCAGTGGTAAGCACTGTTCCCCCATTGTATGTTGACATTTTGTCATACCAAGACGTTTTTGATGACGTTTTTGATGACGTTTTTGATGACATTTTTCGACATACTATACTAGTGACTTTTTTTCGACAGACTATACTATGGCTTTTTTTATTACTTTTTTCGACATACTATACTATGGCTTTTTCATCACTTTTTTCGACATGGTATACTATGGCTTTTTATCACTTTTTTCAAAATATTATACTATGGCTTTTTTTCGACATACTATACTATGGCTTTTTCATCACTTTTTTCGACATTCTATACTATGGCTTTTTCATCACTTTTTTCGACATGGTATACTATGGCTTTTTATCACTTTTTTCAAAATATTATACTATGGCTTTTTTTCGACATACTATACTATGGCTTTTTCATCACTTTTTTCGACATACTATACTATGGCTTTTTCATCACTTTTGTCGACATACTATACTATGGTTTTTCCGACATACTATACTATGACTTTTTTCGACATACTATACTATGGCTTGTTATCATTTTTTTCGACATACTATACTATGGCGTTTTTATCACTTTTTTCGACATACTATACAATGGCTTTTTTCGACATACTATACTATGGCTTGTTATCACTTTTTTCGACATAGTATACTATGGCTTTTTTCGACATACTATACTATGGCTTTTTCATCACTTTTGTTGACATACTATACTATGGTTTTTTTCAACATACTATACTATGGCTTGTTATCATTTCTTTCGACATACTATTCTATGGCGTTTTTATCACTTTTTTCGACATACTATACTATGGCTTGTTATCACTTTTTTCGACATACTATACTATGGCTTTTTTATTGCTTTTTTCGTCATACTATACTATGGCTTTTTTCGACATATTATACTATGGCTTTTTTGACATACTATACTATGGCTTTTTTAGCACTTTTTTCGACATACTATACTAAGGTGTTTTTATTACTTTTTCGGCATACTATACTATGGCTTTTTTAATACTTTTTTTGACATACTATACTATGGCTTTTTCATCACTTTTTTCGACATACTGTACCATGACTCTTTTATCACTTTTTCAACATCATAAACAACAGTACTGTGGCTCAGTGGTAAGCCCTGTTACCCCATTGTATGTTGACATTTTGTCATACCAAGACGTTTTTGATGACATTTTTGATGACGTTTTTGATGACGTTTTTGATGACGTTTTTGATGACGTTTTTGATGACATTTTTCGACATACTATACTAGTGACTTTTTTTCGACAGACTATACTATGGCTTTTTTTATTACTTTTTTTGACATACTATACTATGGCTTTTTCATCACTTTTTTCGACATGGTATACTATGGCTTTTTATCACTTTTTTCAAAATATTATACTATGGCTTTTTTTCGACATACTATACTATGGCTTTTTCATCACTTTTTTCGACATTCTATACTATGGCTTTTTCATCACTTTTTTCGACATGGTATACTATGGCTTTTTATCACTTTTTTCAAAATATTATACTATGGCTTTTTTTCGACATACTATACTATGGCTTTTTCATCACTTTTTTCGACATACTATACTATGGCTTTTTCATCACTTTTGTCGACATACTATACTATGGTTTTTCCGACATACTATACTATGACTTTTTTCGACATACTATACTATGGCTTGTTATCATTTTTTTCGACATACTATACTATGGCGTTTTTATCACTTTTTTCGACATACTATACTATGGCTTTTTTCGACATACTATACTATGGCTTGTTATCACTTTTTTCGACATAGTATACTATGGCTTTTTTCGACATACTATACTATGGCGTTTTTATCACTTTTTTCGACATACTATACTATGGCTTGTTATCACTTTTTTCGACATAGTATACTATGGCTTTTTTCGACATACTATACTATGGCTATTTTCTCACTCTTTTTCGACATACTATACTATGGCTTTTTCATCACTTTTGTTGACATACTATACTATGGTTTTTTTCAACATACTATACTATGGCTTGTTATCATTTCTTTCGACATACTATTCTATGGCGTTTTTATCACTTTTTTCGACATACTATACTATGGCTTGTTATCACTTTTTTCGACATACTATACTATGGCTTTTTTATTGCTTTTTTCGTCATACTATACTATGGCTTTTTTCGACATATTATACTATGGCTTTTTTGACATACTATACTATGGCTTTTTTAGCACTTTTTTCGACATACTATACTAAGGTGTTTTTATTACTTTTTCGGCATACTATACTATGGCTTTTTTAATACTTTTTTTGACATACTATACTATGGCTTTTTCATCACTTTTTTCGACATACTGTACCATGACTCTTTTATCACTTTTTCAACATCATAAACAACAGTACTGTGGCTCAGTGGTAAGCCCTGTTACCCCATTGTATGTTGACATTTTGTCATACCAAGACGTTTTTGATGACATTTTTGATGACGTTTTTGATGACGTTTTTGATGACGTTTTTGATGACGTTTTTGATGACGTTTTTCGACATACTATACTAGTGACTTTTTTTCGACAGACTATACTATGGCTTTTTTTATTACTTTTTTTGACATACTATACTATGGCTTTTTCATCACTTTTTTCGACATGGTATACTATGGCTTTTTATCACTTTTTTCAAAATATTATACTATGGCTTTTTTTCGACATACTATACTATGGCTTTTTCATCACTTTTTTCGACATTCTATACTATGGCTTTTTCATCACTTTTTTCGACATACTATACTATGGCTTTTTCATCACTTTTGTCGACATACTATACTATGGTTTTTCCGACATACTATACTATGACTTTTTTCGACATACTATACTATGGCTTGTTATCATTTTTTTCGACATACTATACTATGGCGTTTTTATCACTTTTTTCGACATACTATACTATGGCTTTTTTCGACATACTATACTATGGCTTGTTATCACTTTTTTCGACATAGTATACTATGGCTTTTTTCGACATACTATACTATGGCGTTTTTATCACTTTTTTCGACATACTATACTATGGCTTGTTATCACTTTTTTCGACATAGTATACTATGGCTTTTTTCGACATACTATACTATGGCTATTTTCTCACTCTTTTTCGACATACTATACTATGGCTTTTTCATCACTTTTGTTGACATACTATACTATGGTTTTTTTCAACATACTATACTATGGCTTGTTATCATTTCTTTCGACATACTATTCTATGGCGTTTTTATCACTTTTTTCGACATACTATACTATGGCTTGTTATCACTTTTTTCGACATACTATACTATGGCTTTTTTATTGCTTTTTTCGTCATACTATACTATGGCTTTTTTCGACATATTATACTATGGCTTTTTTGACATACTATACTATGGCTTTTTTAGCACTTTTTTCGACATACTATACTAAGGTGTTTTTATTACTTTTTCGGCATACTATACTATGGCTTTTTTAATACTTTTTTTGACATACTATACTATGGCTTTTTCATCACTTTTTTCGACATACTGTACCATGAATCTTTTATCACTTTTTCAACATCATAAACAACAGTACTGTGGCTCAGTGGTAAGCACTGTTCCCCCATTGTATGTTGACATTTTGTCATACCAAGACGTTTTTGATGACGTTTTTGATGACGTTTTTGATGACATTTTTCGACATACTATACTAGTGACTTTTTTTCGACAGACTATACTATGGCTTTTTTTATTACTTTTTTCGACATACTATACTATGGCTTTTTCATCACTTTTTTCGACATGGTATACTATGGCTTTTTATCACTTTTTTCAAAATATTATACTATGGCTTTTTTTCGACATACTATACTATGGCTTTTTCATCACTTTTTTCGACATTCTATACTATGGCTTTTTCATCACTTTTTTCGACATGGTATACTATGGCTTTTTATCACTTTTTTCAAAATATTATACTATGGCTTTTTTTCGACATACTATACTATGGCTTTTTCATTACTTTTTTCGACATACTATACTATGGCTTTTTCATCACTTTTGTCGACATACTATACTATGGTTTTTCCGACATACTATACTATGACTTTTTTCGACATACTATACTATGGCTTGTTATCATTTTTTTCGACATACTATACTATGGCGTTTTTATCACTTTTTTCGACATACTATACAATGGCTTTTTTCGACATACTATACTATGGCTTGTTATCACTTTTTTCGACATAGTATACTATGGCTTTTTTCGACATACTATACTATGGCTTTTTCATCACTTTTGTTGACATACTATACTATGGTTTTTTTCAACATACTATACTATGACTTTTTTCGACATACTATACTATGGCTTGTTATCATTTCTTTTGACATACTATTCTATGGCGTTTTTATCACTTTTTTCGACATACTATACTATGGCTTTTTCATCACTTTTTTCGACATACTATACTATGGCTTTTTCATCACTTTTGTCGACATACTATACTATGGTTTTTCCGACATACTATACTATGACTTTTTTCGACATACTATACTATGGCTTGTTATCATTTTTTTCGACATACTATACTATGGCGTTTTTATCACTTTTTTCGACATACTATACTATGGCTTTTTTCGACATACTATACTATGGCTTGTTATCACTTTTTTCGACATAGTATACTATGGCTTTTTTCGACATACTATACTATGGCTTTTTCATCACTTTTGTTGACATACTATACTATGGTTTTTTTCAACATACTATACTATGACTTTTTTCGACATACTATACTATAGCTTGTTATCATTTCTTTTGACATACTATTCTATGGCGTTTTTATCACTTTTTTCGACATACTATACTATGGCTTGTTATCACTTTTTTCGACATAGTATACTATGGCTTTTTTCGACATACTATACTATAGCTATTTTCTCACTCTTTTTCGACATACTATACTATGGCTATTTTCATCACTTTTTTCGACATACTATACTATGGCTTTTTTATTGCTTTTTTCGTCATACTATACTATGGCTTTTTTCGACATATTATACTATGGCTTTTTTTACATACTATACTATGGCTTTTTTAGCACTTTTTTTGACATACTATACCATGCCTTTTTTCAACACTATACTATGACTCTTTTATCACTTTTTCCACAGTATAAAGGTCAGTGTTGTGGCTCAGTGGTAGCCACTGTTTCACCATTGTGCATTGATATTTCAAAGTTCCTGGTTCAGTTCCCAGTGAGGGTGTTGTGTTGGTATCTGTAGTTTGGGTGAGTCTCCTCATACCACATGTATATTATGACATTTTTGTCATACCAACACCTTTTTTATGACTTTTTTCGACATACTATACTGTGACGTTTATCGACATACTATACTATGATTTTTATGACTTTTTTTGACATACTACACTGACTGTTTTCAACATATTATACTATGCCATTTTTATGACTTTTTTCGACATACTATACTATGGCTATTTTTTTTTATTTTTTTTACCTACTATACTGTGTCATTTTTATCACTTTTTTCGACATAGTATACTATGACTATTTTCGACATACTGTACTATAGCTTTTTTATCACTTTTTTCAAAATACTATACTATGACTTTTTTATTACTTTTTTTCGACATACTATACTATGGCTTTTTCATCACTTTTGTTGACATACTATACTATGGTTTTTTTTCGACATACTATACTATGACTTTTTTTGACATACTATACTATGGCGTTTTTATCACTTTTTTCGACATACTATACTATGGCTTGTTATCACTTTTTTCGACATACTATACTATGGCTTTTTCATCACTTTTGTTGACATACTATACTATGTTTTTTTTCAACATACTATACTATGACTTTTTTCGACATACTATACTATGGCTTGTTATTATTTCTTTCGACATACTATTCTATGGCGTTTTTATCACTTTTTTCGACATACTATACTATGGCTTGTTATCACTTTTTTCGACATAGTATACTATGGCTTTTTTCGACATACTATACTATAGCTATTTTCTCACTCTTTTTCGACATACTATACTACGGCTATTTTCATCACTTTTTTCGACATACTATACTATGGCTTTTTTATTGCTTTTTTCGTCATACTATACTATGGCTTTTTTCGACATATTATACTATGGCTTTTTTGACATACTATACTATGGCTTTTTTAGCACTTTTTTCGACATACTATACTAAGGTGTTTTTATTACTTTTTCGGCATACTATACTATGGCTTTTTTAATACTTTTTTTGACATACTATACTATGGCTTTTTCATCACTTTTTTCGACATACTGTACCATGAATCTTTTATCACTTTTTCAACATCATAAACAACAGTACTGTGGCTCAGTGGTAAGCACTGTTACCCCATTGTATGTTGACATTTTGTCATACCAAGACGTTTTTGATGACGTTTTTGATGACATTTTTCGACATACTATACTAGTGACTTTTTTTCGACAGACTATACTATGGCTTTTTTTATTACTTTTTTCGACATACTATACTATGGCTTTTTCATCACTTTTTTCGACATGGTATACTATGGCTTTTTATCACTTTTTTCAAAATATTATACTATGGCTTTTTTTCGACATACTATACTATGGCTTTTTCATCACTTTTTTCGACATGGTATACTATGGCTTTTTATCACTTTTTTCAAAATATTATACTATGGCTTTTTTTCGACATACTATACTATGGCTTTTTCATCACTTTTTTCGACATTCTATACTATGGCGTTTCATCACTTTTTGCGACATACTATACTATGGCTTTTTCATCACTTTTTTCGACATACTATACTATGGTTTTTCCGACATACTATACTATGACTTTTTTCGACATACTATACTATGGCTTGTTATCATTTTTTTCGACATACTATACTATGGCGTTTTTATCACTTTTTTCGACATACTATACTATGGCTTTTTCATCACTTTTTTCGACATACTATACTATGGCTTTTTTCGACATACTATACTATGGCTTGTTATCACTTTTTTCGACATAGTATACTATGGCTTTTTTCGACATACTATACTATGGCGTTTTTATCACTTTTTTCGACATACTATACTATGGCTTGTTATCATTTCTTTTGACATACTATTCTATGGCGTTTTTATCACTTTTTTCGACATACTATACTAAGGTGTTTTTATTACTTTTTCGGCATACTATACTATGGCTTTTTTAATACTTTTTTTGACATACTATACTATGGCTTTTTCATCACTTTTTTCGACATACTGTACCATGACTCTTTTATCACTTTTTCAACATCATAAACAACAGTACTGTGGCTCAGTGGTAAGCACTGTTACCCCATTGTATGTTGACATTTTGTCATACCAAGACGTTTTTGATGACGTTTTTGATGACATTTTTCGACATACTATACTAGTGACTTTTTTTCGACAGACTATACTAAGGCTTTTTTTATTACTTTTTTCGACATACTATACTATGGCTTTTTCATCACTTTTTTCGACATGGTATACTATGGCTTTTTATCACTTTTTTCAAAATATTATACTATGGCTTTTTTTCGACATACTATACTATGGCTTTTTCATCACTTTTTTCGACATTCTATACTATGGCGTTTTATCACTTTTTGCGACATACTATACTATGGCTTTTTCATCACTTTTGTCGACATACTATACTATGGGTTTTCCGACATACTATACTATGACTTTTTTCGACATACTATACTATGGCTTGTTATCATTTTTTTCGACATACTATACTATGGTGTTTTTATCACTTTTTTCGACATACTATACTATGGCTTTTTCATCACTTTTTTCGACATACTATACTATGGCTTTTTTCGACATACTATACTATGGCTTTTTCATCACTTTTTTCAACATACTATACTATGGCTTTTTTAATACTTTTTTCGACATACTATACTATGGATTTTTCATCACTTTTTTCGACATAGTATACTATGGCTTTTTATCACTTTTTTCGACATACTATACTATGGCGATTTTATCACTTTGTTCGACATACTATACTATGGCTTTTTCATCACTTTGTTCGACATACTATACTATGGCTTTTTCATCACTTTATTCGACATACTGTATCATGACTGTTTTATCCCTTTTTCCACATCATAAACAACAGTACTGAGGCTCAGTGGTAAGCACTGTTACCCCATTGTATGTTGACATTTAAAAGTTTCTGGATTGGTTCCCAGTCAGGGCATGGTGTTTGTATTTAGGGGTTGTGTGGATCTCCTCACACCACAAGGATATACCCATTATGATATTTTTGTCATACCAAGACGTTTTTGATGACATTTTTCGACATACTATACTAGTGACTTTTTTCGACATACTATACTAGTGACTTTTTTCGACATACTATACAATGGCTATTTTTATCACTTTTTTCGACATACTATACTATGGCTTTTTCATCACTTTGTTCGACATACTATACTATGGCTTTTTCATCACTTTTTTTAACATACTATACTATGGATTTTTTATTACTTTTTTTGACATACTATACTATGGCTTTTTCATCACTTTTTTTGACATACTATACTATGGCTTTTTTATCACTTTTTTCAAAATATTATACTATGGCTTTTTCATCACTTTTGTCGACATACTATACTATGGTTTTTCCGACATACTATACTATGACTTTTTTCGACATACTATACTATGGCTTTTTCATCACTTTTGTCGACATACTATACTATGGTTTTTCCGACATACTATACTATGACTTTTTTCGACATACTATACTATGGCTTTTTCATCACTTTTTTCGACATACTATACTATGGCTTTTTCATCACTTTTGTCGACATACTATACTATGGTTTTTCCGACATACTATACTATGACTTTTTTCGACATACTATACTATGGCTTTTTCATCACTTTTTTCGACATACTATACTATGGCGTTTTTATCACTTTTTTCGACATACTATACTACGGCTTTTTCATCACTTTTTTCGACATACTATACTATGACTTTTTTCGGCATACTATACTATGACTTTTTTCGGCATACTATACTATGACTTTTTCATCACTTTTTTCGACATACTATACTATGGCTTTTTTAATACTTTTTTCGACATAGTATACTATGGCTTTTTATCACTTTTTTCGACATACTATACTATGGCGATTTTATCACTTTGTTCGACATACTATACTATGGCTTTTTCATCACTTTATTCGACATATTGTACCATGACTGTTTTATCACTTTTTCCACATCATAAACAACAGTACTGTGGCTCAGTGATAAGCACTGTTACCCCATTGTATGTTGACATTTAAAAGTTTCTGGATCGGTTCCCAGTCAGGGCATGGTGTTTGTATTTAGGGGTTGTGTGGATCTCCTCACACCACAAGGATATAACCATTATGATATTTTTGTCATACCAAGACGTTTTTGATGACATTTTTCGACATACTATACTAGTGACTTTTTTCGACATACTATACTAGTGACTTTTTTTGACATACTATACTATGGCTATTTTTATCACTTTTTTCGACATACTATACTATGGCTTTTTCATCACTTTGTTCAACATACTATACTATGGCTTTTTTCGACATACTATACTATGGCTTTTTCATCACTTTTTTTAACATACTATACTATGGCTTTTTTCGACATACTATACTATGGCTTTTTTATTACTTTTTTTGACATACTATACTATGGCTTTTTCATCACTTTTTTCGACATTCTGTACTATGTCGTTTTTATCACTTTTTGCGATATACTATACTATGGTTTTTTCATCACTTTTTTTAACATACTATACTATGGCTTTTTTCGACATACTATACTATGGCTTTTTCATCACTTTTTTCGACATTCTATACTATGGCTTTTTCATCACTTTTGTCGACATACTATACTATGGTTTTTCCGACATACTATACTATGACTTTTTTCGACATTCTATACTATGGCTTGTTATCATTTTTTTCGACATTCTATACTATGGCGTTTTTATCACTTTTTTCGACATACTATACTATGGCTTTTTCATCACTTTTTTCGACATACTATACTATGGATTTTTCATCACTTTTTTTAACATACTATACTATGGTTTTTCCGACATACTATACTATGACTTTTTTCGACATACTATACTATGGATTTTTCATCACTTTTTTTAACATACTATCCATCCATCCATCCATCGTCGTCCGCTTATCCGTGGTCGGGTCGCGGGGGGAGCAGCTCCAGCAGAGGACCCCAAACTTCCCTTTCCCGAGCCACATTAACCAGCTCTGACTGGGGGATCCCGAGGCGTTCCCATGCCAGGTTGGAGATGTAATCCCTCCACCTAGTCCTGGGTCTTCCCCGAGGCCTCCTCCCAGCTGGACGTGCCTGGAACACCTCCCTAGGGAGGCGCCCAGGGGGCATCCTTACCAGATGCCCGAACCACCTCAACTGGCTCCTTTCGACGTGAAGGAGCAGCGGCTCTACTCCGAGCTCCTCACGGATGACTGAGCTTCTCACCCTATCTCTAAGGGAGACGCCAGCCACCCTCCTGAGGAAACCCATTTCGGCCGCTTGTACCCTGGATCTCGTTCTTTCGGTCATGACCCAACCTTCATGACCATAGGTGAGGGTAGGAACGAAAACTGACCGGTAGATCGAGAGCTTTGCCTTCTGGCTAAGCTCTCTTTTCGTCACAACGGTGCGATAAACAGAATGTAATACCGCCCACGCTGCGCCGATTCTCCGACCAATCTCCAGCTCCATTGTCCCCTCACTCGCGAACAAGACCCCAAGGTACTTAAACTCCTTCACTTGGGGTAAGGACTCATTCCCTACCTGGAGAAGGCACTCCATCGGTTTCCTGCTGAGAACCATGGCCTCAGATTTAGAGGTGCTGATCCTCATCCCAGCCGCTTCACACTCGGCTGCAAACCGATCCAGTGAGTGCTGAAGGTCACAGGCCGATGATGCCATCAGGACCACATCATCTGCAAAGAGCAGCGATGAGATCCCAAGCCCACCGAACTGCAACCCCTCCATACCACGACTACGCCTCGATATCCTATCCATAAATACTACGAACAGGATTGGTGACAAAGCGCAGCCCTGGCGGAGGCCAACCCTCACCTGGAACGTGTCTGACTTACTGCCGAGAACCCGGACACAGCTCTCGCTTTGGTCATACAGAGATTGGATGGCCCTGAGAAGGGACCCCCTCACCCCATACTCCCGCAGCACCTCCCACAAAGTCTCCCGGGGGACCCGGTCATATGCCTTCTCCAGATCCACAAAACACATGTAGACTGGATGGGCATACTCCCAGGCTCCCTCCAGGATCCTTGCTAAAGTAAAGAGCTGATCTGTTGTTCCACGCCCAGGACGGAATCCGCATTGTTCCTCTTCAACCCGAGGTTCGACTATCGGCCGAACCCTCCTTTCCAGCACCTTGGAGTAGACTTTACCAGGGAGGCTGAGAAGTGTGATACCCCTGTAATTGGTACACACCCTCTGGTCCCCCTTTTTGAAGAGGGGAACCACCACCCCGGTCTGCCACTCCTTAGGCACTGTCCCAGACTTCCACGCAATGTTGAGTAGGCGTGTCAACCAAGACAGCCCCTCCACACCCAGAGCTTTCAGCATTTCTGGACGGATCTCATCAATCCCTGGGGCTTTGCCACTGTGGAGTTGTTTGACTACCTCAGTGACCTCCACCAGGGAAATTGACGACAATCCCCCGTCATCCTCCAGCTCTGCCTCTAACAAAGAGGGCGCATCAGCTGGATTTAGGAGTTCCTCAAAGTGCTCCTTCCACCGCCCTATTACCTCCTCAGTTGAGGTCAACAACGTCCCATCCTTACTGTACACAGCTTGGATGGTTCCCCGCTTCCCCCTTCTGAGGTGGCGGACGGTTTTCCAGAAGCGCCTTGGTGCCGACCAAAAGTCCTTCTCCATGTCTTCTCCGAACTTCTCCCACACCCGCTGCTTTGCCTCTTTCACGGCAGAGGCTGCAGTCCTTCGGGCCCTTCGGTACCTTGCAACTGCCTCCGGAGTCCTCTGGGATAACATATCCCGGAAAGACTCCTTCTTCAGTCGGACGGCTTCCCTGACCACCGGTGTCCACCACGGTGTTCGAGGGTTACCGCCCCTTGAGGCACCTAAGACCCTAAGACCACAGCTCCCTGCCGCAGCTTCAGCAATGGAAACTTTGAACATTGTCCACTCAGGTTCAATGCCCCCAGCCTCCACAGGGATGCACGAAAAGCTCCGCCGGAGGTGTGAGTTGAAGGTCTGTCGGACAGGAGCTTCCTCCAGACGTTCCCAATTTACCCGCACCACCCGTTTGGGTTTACCAGGTCTGTCCAGTGTCTTCCCCCACCCCCTGACCCAACTCACCACCAGATGGTGATCAGTTGACAGCTCCGCCCCTCTCTTCACCCGAGTGTCCAAAACATACGGCCTCAGATCAGATGAAACGATTATAAAATCGATCATTGACCTTCGGCCTAGGGTGCTCTGGTACCAAGTACACTTATGAGCATCCCTATGTTCGAACATGGTGTTTGTTATAGACAATCCATGACTAGCACAGAAGTCCAATAACAGACAACCACTCTGGTTTAGATCAGGGAGGCCGTTCCTCCCAATCACGCCTCTCCATGTATCTCCGTCATTGCCCACATGTGCGTTGAAGTCCCCCAGCAGAACTATGGAGTCCCCCTCCGGAGCCCCATACAGGACTCCATTCAAGGTCTCCAAAAAGGCCGAATACTCTGAACTCTTGTTTGGTGCATATGCACAAACAACAGTCAGAGTTTTCCCCCCAACAACCCGCAGGCGTAGGGAGGCGACCCTCTGGTCCACCGGGGTAAACTCCAACGTTGCGGCGCTCAGCCGGGGACTTGTGAGTATCCCCACACCTGCCTGGCGCCTCACACCCTGGGCAACTCCGGAGAAGAAAAGAGTCCAACCCCTCTCCAGGAGTACGGTTCCAGAACCGAGACTATGCGTAGAAGTAAGCCCCACCAGATCCAACTGGTAGCGCTCCACCTCACGCACAAGTTCCGGCTCCTTCCCCCACAGCGAGGTGACATTCCATGTCCCCAGAGCCAGCCTCTGCTGCCCGGGTCTGGTCCGTCGAGGCCCCTGACCTTCACCGCCACCCGTGTGGCAGCGCACCCGACCCCAGCGGTTCCTCCCACAGGTGGTGGGCCCATGGGCTGGAGAGATAGGTGCCACGTAGCTTTTTCGGGCTGTGCCCAGCCGGGCTCCGTGGCAAACCCGGCCACCAGACGCTCGCTGACGAGCCCTCCCTCTGGGCCTGGCTCCAGACGGGGGCCCCGGGCTTCCTCCGGGCAGGGTCTCTCTATCCCTTCCTCGTTTTAACATACTATACTATGGTTTTCGACATACTATACTATGGATTTTTCATCACTTTTTTTAACATACTATACTATGGTTTTTCCGACATACTATACTATGACTTTTTTTGACATACTATACTATGGCTTTTTCATCACTTTTTTCGACATACTATACTATGGCTTTTTTCGACATACTATACTATGGCTTTTTCATCACTTTTTTCAACATAGTATACTATGGCTTTTTATCACTTTTTTCGACATACTATACTATGGCGATTTTATCACTTTGTTCGACATACTATACTATGGCTTTTTCATCACTTTGTTCGACATACTATACTATGGCTTTTTCATCACTTTATTCGACATATTGTACCATGACTGTTTTATCCCTTTTTCCACATTATAAACAACAGTACTGTGGCTCAGTGGTAAGCACTGTTACCCCATTGTATGGTGACATTTATAAGTTTCTGGATCGGTTCCCAGTCAGGGCATGGTGTTTGTATTTAGGGGTTGTGTGGATCTCCTCACACCACAAGGATATACCCATTATGATATTTTTGTCATACCAAGACGTTTTTGATGACATTTTTCGACATACTATACTAGTGACTTTTTTCGACATACTATACTAGTGACTTTTTTCGACATACTATACTATGGCTATTTTTATCACTTTTTTCGACATACTATACTATGGCTTTTTCATCACTTTTTTTAACATACTATACTATGGCTTTTTTCGACATACTATACTATGGATTTTTTATTACTTTTTTTGACATACTATACTATGGCTTTTTCATCACTTTTTTTGACATACTATACTATGGCTTTTTCATCACTTTTTTCAAAATATTATACTATGGCTTTTTTTCGACATACTATACTATGGCTATTTTATCACTTTTTTCGACATACTATACTATGGCTTTTTCATCACTTTTGTCGACATACTATACTATGGTTTTTCCGACATACTATACTATGACTTTTTTCGACATACTATACTATGGCGTTTTTATCACTTTTTGCGACATACTATACTATGGCTTTTTCATTACTTTTGTCGACATACTATACTATGGTTTTTCCGACATACTATACTATGACTTTTTTCGACATACTATACTATGGCTTTTTCATCACTTTTTTCGACATACTATACTATGGCTTTTTCATCACTTTTGTCGACATACTATACTATGGCGTTTTTATCACTTTTTTCGACATACTATACTACGGCTTTTTCATCACTTTTTTCGACATACTATACTATGACTTTTTTCGGCATACTATACTATGACTTTTTTCGGCATACTATACTATGACTTTTTCATCACTTTTTTCGACATACTATACTATGGCTTTTTTAATACTTTTTTCGACATAGTATACTATGGCTTTTTATCACTTTTTTCGACATACTATACTATGGCGATTTTATCACTTCGTTCGACATACTATACTATGGCTTTTTCATCACTTTATTCGACATACTGTACCATGACTCTTTTATCACTTTTTCCACATCATAAACAACAGTGCTGTGGCTCAGTGATAAGCACTGTTACCCCATTGTATGTTGACATTTAAAAGTTTCTGGATCGGTTCCCAGTCAGGGCATGGTGTTTGTATTTAGGGGTTGTGTGGATCTCCTCACACCACAAGGATATAACCATTATGATATTTTTGTCATACCAAGACGTTTTTGATGACATTTTTCGACATACTATACTAGTGACTTTTTTCGACATACTATACTAGTGACTTTTTTTGACATACTATACTATGGCTATTTTTATCACTTTTTTCGACATACTATACTATGGCTTTTTCATCACTTTGTTCAACATACTATACTATGGCTTTTTTCGACATACTATACTATGGCTTTTTCATCACTTTTTTTAACATACTATACTATGGCTTTTTTTCGACATACTATACTATGGCTTTTTTATTACTTTTTTTGACATACTATACTATGGCTTTTTCATCACTTTTTTCGACATTCTGTACTATGGCGTTTTTATCACTTTTTGCGATATACTATACTATGGTTTTTTCATCACTTTTTTTAAAATACTATACTATGGCTTTTTTCGACATACTATACTATGGCTTTTTCATCACTTTTTTCGACATTCTATACTATGGCTTTTTCATCACTTTTGTCGACATACTATACTATGGTTTTTCCGACATACTATACTATGACTTTTTTCGACATACTATACTATGGCTTGTTATCATTTTTTTCGACATACTATACTATGGCGTTTTTATCACTTTTTTCGACATACTATACTATGGCTTTTTCATCACTTTTTTCGACATACTATGCTATGGCTTTTTTCGACATACTATACTATGACTTTTTTTGACATACTATACTATGGCTTTTTATCACTTTTTTTGACATACTATACTATGACTTTTTCGACATACTATACTATGGATTTTTCATCACTTTTTTCAACATACTATACTATGGCTTTTTTAATACTTTTTTCGACATACTATACTATGACTTTTTCATCACTTTTTTCGACATACTATACTATGGCTTTTTTCGACATACTATACTATGGCGATTTCATCACTTTATTCGACATACTGTACCATGACTGTTTTATCCCTTTTTCCACATCATAAACAACAGTGCTGTGGCTCAGTGGTAAGCACTGTTACCCCATTGTATGTTGACATTTAAAAGTTTCTGGATCGGTTCCCAGTCAGGGCATGTTGTTTGTATTTAGGGGTTGTGTGGATCTCCTCACACCACAAGGATATACCTATTATGATATTTTTGTCATACCAAGACGTTTTTGATGACATTTTTCGACATACTATACTATGGCTTTTTTTCGACATACTATACTATGGCTTTTTCATCACTTTTTTTGACATACTATACTATGGCTTTTTATCACTTTTTTCGACATACTATACTATGACTTTTTTGACATACTATACTATGGCTTTTTCATCACTTTTTTTGACATTCTATACTATGGCGTTTTTATCACTTTTTGCGACATACTATACTATGACTTTTTTCGACATACTATACTATGGCGTTTTTATCACTTTTTTCGACATACTATACTATGGCTTTTTCATCACTTTTTTCGACATACTATACTATGGCTTTTTTCGACATACTATACTATGGCTTTTTTCGACATACTATACTATGGCTATTTCATCACTTTTTTCGACATACTATACTATGGCTTTTTTAATACTTTTTTCGACATACTATACTATGGCTTTTTTCGACATACTATACTATGGCTTTTTTCGACATACTATACTATGGCTTTTTTCGACATACTATACTATGGCTATTTCATCACTTTTTTCGACATACTATACTATGGCTTTTTTAATACTTTTTTCGACATACTATACTATGGATTTTTCATCACTTTTTTCGACATACTATACTATGGCGTTTTTATCACTTTGTTCGACATACTATACTATGGCTTTTTCATCACTTTATTCGACATACTGTATCATGACTGTTTTATCCCTTTTTCCACATCATAAACAACAGTACTGAGGCTCAGTGGTAAGCACTGTTACCCCATTGTATGTTGACATTTAAAAGTTTCTGGATTGGTTCCCAGTCAGGGCATGGTGTTTGTATTTAGGGGTTGTGTGGATCTCCTCACACCACAAGGATATACCCATTATGATATTTTTGTCATACCAAGACGTTTTTGATGACATTTTTCGACATACTATACTATGGCTTTTTTTTATCACTTTTTTCAACATACTATACTATGGCTTTTTCATTACTTTGTTCGACATACTATACTATGGCTATTTCATCACTTTTTTTGACATACTATACTATGGCTTTTTCATCACTTTTTTCGACATACTATACTATGGCTTTTTTCGACATACTATACTATGGCGATTTCATCACTTTATTCGACATACTGTACCATGACTGTTTTATCCCTTTTTCCACATCATAAACAACAGTGCTGTGGCTCAGGGATAAGCACTGTTACCCCATTGTATGTTGACATTTAAAAGTTTCTGGATCGGTTCCCAGTCAGGACATGGTGTTTGTATTTAGGGGTTGTGTGGATCTCCTCACACCACAAGGATATACCTATTATGATATTTTTGTCATACCAAGACGTTTTTGATGACATTTTTCGACATACTATACTATGGCTTTTTTTCGACATACTATACTATGGCTTTTTCATCACTTTTTTTGACATACTATACTATGGCTTTTTATCACTTTTTTCGACATACTATACTATGACTTTTTTCGACATACTATACTATGGCGTTTTTATCACTTTTTCCGACATACTATACTATGGCTTTTTCATCACTTTTTTCGACATACTATACTATGGCTTTTTTCGACATACTATACTATGGCTTTTTTCGACATACTATACTATGGCTATTTCATCACTTTTTTCGACATACTATACTATGGCTTTTTTCGACATACTATACTATGGCTATTTCATCACTTTTTTCGACATACTATACTATGGCTTTTTTCGACATACTATACTATGGCTATTTCATCACTTTTTTCGACATACTATACTATGGCTTTTTTCGACATACTATACTATGGCTATTTCATCACTTTTTTCGACATACTATACTATGGCTTTTTTAATACTTTTTTCAACATACTATACTATGGCTTTTTTAATACTTTTTTCGACATACTATGGATTTTTCATCACTTTTTTCGACATACTATACTATGGCGTTTTTATCACTTTGTTCGACATACTATACTATGGCTTTTTCATCACTTTATTCGACATACTGTATCATGACTGTTTTATCCCTTTTTCCACATCATAAACAACAGTACTGAGGCTCAGTGGTAAGCACTGTTACCCCATTGTATGTTGACATTTAAAAGTTTCTGGATTGGTTCCCAGTCAGGGCATGGTGTTTGTATTTAGGGGTTGTGTGGATCTCCTCACACCACAAGGATATACCCATTATGATATTTTTGTCATACCAAGACGTTTTTGATGACATTTTTCGACATACTATACTATGGCTTTTTTTATCACTTTTTTCAACATACTATACTATGGCTTTTTCATCACTTTGTTCGACATACTATACTATGGCTATTTCATCACTTTTTTCGACATACTATACTATGGCTTTTTCATCACTTTTTTCGACATACTATACTATGGCTTTTTTCGACATACTATACTATGGCGATTTCATCACTTTATTCGACATACTGTACCATGACTGTTTTATCCCTTTTTCCACATCATAAACAACAGTGCTGTGGCTCAGTGGTAAGCACTGTTACCCCATTGTATGTTGACATTTAAAAGTTTCTGGATCGGTTCCCAGTCAGGGCATGGTGTTTGTATTTAGGGGTTGTGTGGATCTCCTCACACCACAAGGATATACCTATTATGATATTTTTGTCATACCAAGACGTTTTTGATGACATTTTTCGACATACTATACTATGGCTTTTTTTCGACATACTATACTATGGCTTTTTCATCACTTTTTTTGACATACTATACTATGGCTTTTTTCGACATACTATACTATGGCTTTTTATCACTTTTTTCGACATACTATACTATGGCGTTTTTATCACTTTTTTCGACATACTATACTATGGCTTTTTTCGACATACTATACTATGGCTATTTCATCACTTTTTTCGACATACTATACTATGGCTTTTTTAATACTTTTTTCGACATACTATACTATGGATTTTTCATCACTTTTTTCGACATACTATACTATGGCGATTTTATCACTTTGTTCGACATACTATACTATGGCTTTTTCATCACTTTATTCGACATACTGTATCATGACTGTTTTATCCCTTTTTCCACATCATAAACAACAGTACTGAGGCTCAGTGGCAAGCACTGTTACCCCATTGTATGTTGACATTTAAAAGTTTCTGGATCGGTTCCCAGTCAGGGCATGGTGTTTGTATTTAGGGGTTGTGTGGATCTCCTCACACCACAAGGATATACCCATTATGATATTTTTGTCATACCAAGACGTTTTTGATGACATTTTTCGACATACTATACTATGGCTTTTTTTATCACTTTTTTCGACATACTATACTATGGCTATTTCATCACTTTTTTCGACATACTATACTATGGCTTTTTTCGACATACTATACTATGGCTATTTCATCACTTTTTTCGACATACTATACTATGGCTTTTTCATCACTTTTTTCAACATACTATACTATGGCTTTTTTAATACTTTTTTCGACATACTATACTATGGATTTTTCATCACTTTTTTCGACATAGTATACTATGGCTTTTTATCACTTTTTTTGACATACTATACTATGGCTTTTTATCACTTTGTTCGACATACTATACTATGGCTTTTTCATCACTTTATTCGACATACTGTACCATGACTCTTTTATCACTTTTTCCACATCATAAACAACAGTACTGAGGCTCAGTGGTAAGCACTGTTACCCCATTGTATGTTGACATTTAAAAGTTTCTGGATCGGTTCCCAGTCAGGGCATGGTGTTTGTATTTAGGGGTTGTGTGGATCTCCTCACACCACAAGGATATACCCATTATGATATTTTTGTCATACCAAGACGTTTTTGATGACATTTTTCGACATACTATACTAGTGACTTTTTTCGACATACTATACTATGGTTTTTTCGACATACTATACTATGGTTTTTTCGACATACTATACTATGGCTATTTTTATCACTTTTTTCGACATACTATACTATGGCTTTTTTGACATACTATACTATGGCTTTTTCATCACTTTGTTCGACATACTATACTATGGCTTTTTCATCACTTTTTTCGACATACTATACTATGGCTTTTTTGACATACTATACTATGGCTTTTTTATCACTTTGTTCGACATACTATACTATGGCTTTTTTGACATACTATATACTATGACTTTTTTGACACACTATACTATGGCTTTTTCATCACTTTTATCGACATACTATACTAGGGTTTTTTCGACATACTATACTATGGCTATTTTTATCACTTTTTTCGACATACTATACTATGGCTTTTTCATCACTTTGTTCGACATACTATACTATGGCTTTTTCATCACTTTTTTCGACATACTATACTATGGCTTTTTTGACATACTATACTATGGCTTTTTCATCACTTTGTTCGACATACTATACTATGGCTTTTTTCAACATATCATACTATGACTTTTTCATCACATTTTTTGACATACTATACTATGGCTTTTTCATCACTTTGTTCGACATACTATACTATGGTTTTTTTGACATACTATACTATGGCTTTTTCATCACTTTTTTCGACCTACTATACTATGGCTTTTTTATTACTTTTTTCGACATCTATGGCTTTTTCATCACTTTTGTTCGACATAATATACTATGGCATTTTTATCACTTTTTTTGACATACGATTCTATGGTGATTTCATCACTTTGTTCGACATACTATACTATGGCTTTTTCATCACTTTATTCGACATAGTGTACCATGACTCTTTTATCACTTTTTTCACAGCATAGATAACTGCTGATAAGTGCTGAGGCTCAGTGGTAAGCACTGTTACCCCATTGTATGTTGACATTTAAAAGTTTCTGGATCGGTTCCCAGTCAGGGCATGGTGTTTGCATTTAGGGGTTGTGTGGGTCTCCTCACACCACAAGGATATACCTTTTTATCACTTTTTTCGGTACACTATAGTATGACCTTTTTTGACATACTATACTTTGGCTTTTTTCATACTTTTTTCGACATACTATAATATGTTTTTTTTATTACTTTTTTCAACATACTATACTATGGCTTTTTTCGACATACTATACTATGGCTTCATTATCACTTTTTCTGACATACTATACTATGACTTTTTTATCACTTTTTTCGACATACTATACTATGACCTTTTTATAACTTTTTCGACATGCTATACCATTACTTATTAGATACTTTTTTCAACATTCTATACTATGGCTTCTTTATCACTTTATTCGACATACTATACTATGACCTTTTTATAACTTTTTCGACATGCTATACCATTACTTATTAGATACTTCTTTCGACATACTATACTATGACTTTTTAGTGACTTTTTCGAGATACTACACTATGACTTTTTAGTGACTGTTTTCTACATACTATACCATGACTTTGTCATGACTTTTTTCTACATACTATACTTTTCATGACTTTTATCAACATACTATAACTATGACATTTTTCAACTTGTTTTCACATACTATACTACCTTTTTCAACATACTATACTGCGACTTTTTTTAAGACTTGTTTGACATACATACCATGGTTTTTTTCAGATTTTCTTCGACATACTATACTATGACCTTTTTATGACCTTTTCAACATACTATACTATGAATGTTTAGTACCTTTTTCAACGTACTATACTAAGACTTTTTTTAAGACTTGTTTGACATACAATACTATGACTTTTTAGTAGTCATAGTATATATAATATACTATAGTATAACTTACTCTTTCCTTTTTTCAACATGTTATCACCGTAGGCTGTTCCCAGACAATGCGTTGTATCACATATTTAATGCTATATATATATATTTAACCTCTTGCTTGCCCACAGCACATTGGATGAGTCATTGCTGGATGAGAGTTTTATTTCTGGATGAAAAAGATCCCTTCAAGATAAGTGACTGTTGACCAGCTGCCAGTTGTTTTTACAGGCAGAACTCGTTACCTTCACGTACATTCACAATAGAGTGGCCCATCCAAGACAGACATGCTGGGCCTCCACATGCTGGGACTCAATGATATACAAGCCATATAGTCTTTTCTTTTGATGTTCTCTCGCAGTTTCTCTTAAAGATTACTTGAGGATTTCTCATTTCTATGTTTGAAAGTTTCATTCACTGAGTCAACACCCCCTCCTAAACTTCTTGCATACAGTTGTGAGCAAAGATGATAAAAAAACAAACCCATGCCCAAGCTTTCGCTGCCAGACAAACTCACGGACAAGGAGACAATCAATTACTTATGAAGTCTGCAACAGAAAGCAGAGGCACATGAGTCAGAGGTGTTAGGTTCAGCACACACGTTCACACTGTGATGGAGTCCATAAAAATGCCAATTGTTGTTTCACTTGTGAAACTCATTTTAGAGGCAAATGTGTGCAGAGACAATAGTGTCATCATTCCCCGCTTTTTGTCTTTCACTGCTGCAACCATCAGCAGAAAATCATGTCATCGACAGCATGTGTTGTATTGCAGCTCCATCTGCTGAAGGCTCTGTGTAGTGCAGGTTGTTTTGCTGTTAAAAGTTTTCTCTGTTGCTTACACTCGTGTACAATTCTTGAAATACACTCCTCTTAATTGTGGCTTATCATAAAACTGCTTCTGCACAACACTTAACACATTTTATCCGTTGCACTCTTACTGCAAAACGTAAGGGTAGTCCATAAAACTTCAACTTGAAGGCAATGACTGATGAGAATCTCCAGGAACTTCCTTTAAAACTAATATTCAAATATTGCTGACTTTGAATGTGTATTCATCAAAATGTTCCCACACACTATTGCATGCTGTGTTTAGAGCATGTGCTTCAAATTCAAGGTGTAAGGTGTGTGTGTGTGAAAAAGTTGCTTTTGATTTTGACATGAGTTTTAGGGTTCTGGGAGATGTGTATTGATACCCGTGGTTCATTTGAGTAGGTCAATGTGAGTTTTAGTGAAATAGGTGAGAAGCTGCAGTTGCAAACTTTTTGTAAGAAATGTGTGTGGAGAAAAGGGCAATTGCATTACATCACAGAACAGCCTCTGCAGACACAAGGCCTAGAGGCCTGTTGGCAACGATGGCACAGGTGATCTACAGTGAAGAAATAGATTGACTTAAGATGTAAATGCTTTATCAGTCAATGCACTGTGTACATAAGGCCCAAAGCTGCTCCCTGATGGTCCCTAGTGGATATGAAAGGAACTTTAGATTTAACAACCTTATTTATCACTCAAGTTTCTCACAGTTAAGTGGTTAAAGAAAATTCACTTTTATTTGTTTCTAGGCCGTCCTTTCTTTTACTGGTTAAATACAACGTCACAAGTAACCACACTGAAGCCCCGGAGCATTATACACCAACTTTAGTCACAATTTTAAACAGCTTGGGTCATTGATCCAGGATGTGTGTGTGTGTGGGGGGGGGGGGGGGGTGGGGGAAAGAAAATTAAGACTTTTCCTAGAAAGTTGTGAGTGAAGCCGAGGAGCACACTACAAAAAAATGCCCAGAAAATTAGCTAACAATTTTTTTCTTTTCTTTCTTACTTGATGAATTCACCTGCCAGCTGGATGAGGATTTCACTTGCTTTATTGGTTATTCTGCTATTTCTGCCTGGTCTTTGTTAGTTGGCACAAATTCTCTCACCCAGCTAACATTTTTCTTAGTAATATGATATGAACTCCATTGTTGCATTCGGCATTGTTTGTAGTGTTTCCAGCCTGGGGTGGAGGTATTCACACCCAGAGCCCGCCCCCTCTCCAAACTATCCCAGAGAAAAGATCCAAATCAGCCAGTAGAGCAGCAGCAATGAGAATTGTTAAAAAAATAAATTAAATAAAAACCTGTGGTGTCAGATTTAGGAAGTGCTGCAGGGTTTGGAGCTAACGCACCTACCCCGTTTTTGGAGAAATCAGCCTACCGGATAACAGGTAGGTTAAAAAAAACAATGAAGACATAATATATGTATTTACAAATATCCACAGAGTCCACATCCACACATTAACAGGCTTGTACACATGGATATGCACATATCCAGACAGCGCATGTACCCACCAGAAAAACATTTCCCCATTTTGGTGGCGAAATTTCAGTCACAGACGTTCTCACGTCACTCCAATCTACGGTCTCCAAAGTCACAGATGTGGGGCAAATCAACTTTCAACTATTTATGTGCGTATGACTGCAAAGCAAGCTTTCCCCAGCTACAGTGCTGCAAACCAACGTGGGCTACTTTACTGGGTATTATGGCAGTAGAGTTGGATCTTACATTGTCTCTCCCAGTCATAATAGCACTACAGGGACACTACAGGACCGTGGCTGTCGTCTAAATGATCAGTGTTGCTCACTAACAGTTTATGTACAAAACGTTTGGACACGTGGTAAAAATGTATAAGTAAAATGAAGCTCCAAGTACATTTTCATATATTTCATCCCCAGTGTATGTTATGTTATGTTTTCTTGTACCTTTTAGTATTAGTCACACTTTTACTGTATATGAGATGATAATTATTGTGACATCACATAGAGACTCACATAAGGGACAGACAGATCTCCCAACAAAATGTTCACAAGGCAAGTGCAAGTCTTTCCCAACAGTTGTTACTGTGGTTCATTTTAACATTTTACTTCCACCGTTTTCCTTCTCCATCGGTCCCAGACATTGGACCGATGGTTTAGCTGACTGGATCCACCTGTTCCACAGTTTCTTTTGAGGCGTGTAAACCAATAACCCAACAAACTCTGTGGGCTAAAATTGTCTAGCTTTGTTGAGAACAGTTAAAAACGTATTGATGAAGACAGACTCGTGGAAGACCTCATCCCCAAGTCTTGGCTCCTCGTTGATGATTTCGGTTCCAATCAGGCAAAGCTTGCAATATGAAACTCTTTTCAGTCTTACGTCAACAGATACTGGAGATCTGGGGGAAAGTCTTGCAGATAAACAAGACTAGTCTACTTTTCAACCAAAGGAATTCCGTCAGGGTCAGGTTACACACAAAATAACTTATTTCCTCCAAACTACTGCCAGATAGACAAACAGTCTACGTTGTTAACGAACAAAATTACAGATTTCTGCAATGAGAGGTGACACAGGTGATCGGTAAGCCTTTTAAATTGGATTTGGCCTGGCAGTGGAAACCAGTTTGTTGAGAAATCAAGTCCAGTCTGCAGTAACAACTACATTTCCATCTTCATCATGGAAACACAAATTTGAATCACACAGAGAAATGGTGTTTAACGGATTGAAGAAAAACAAAAAAAAACAAAAAACAAAACACGCAACAATCCACAGGTTAACTGACGGACAGTATAAAAGATGTGATAATATCTGTGAGCAGAGCGACGCCAGGCGCTGTTGTGGCGTTTGCGGTCTCCTGTGCGACAACTTGTTCCCTCAGAGTGAGTCCGCTCCGTTAACGGTTTTTAAACGCACTCTTCATTCAAGCGCTGCGCAACTAAACCACAAACCATTGCCATGGCAACAGATTAACAAAATACTAGCAAACGTGTGCGCATATATATATATATATATATATATATATATATATATATATATATATATATATATATATATAAGAAAACAGAACGAATCGGCATGAAGACACGACACCTCAGACCCGGGTGCTCTGTCAGAGGCCCAAGTGGAAGGTTAGTAGAGATCATTTCTTGCCCTACTTAGACAAAATCCAACACGGTTTACTCATGACAACCGTCATCACAGAGCAGAATGTGGAATTAATTAGAGGAAAATTTATACAATGTTTTACAGGAGTTATCTTCTTCTTCTTTTTTGAAGTTTCTTTTCAGTCGAAAATAAAATGCCCCAAACCCCTTAACACATACAGTATATATATATATATATATATATATATATATATATATATATATATATATATATATATATATATATATATATATATATATATATATATATTTTGACATTTATCACTGGGATTTCCAACAGAAAATCATCCCATGAAAAAAAGAAATCGGTGACAGAACCGTTAAACTCTGGACAGCGCTGTGGATGTGTAGGAGCCACACGCGGCCACAATTTACAGGTTTGAAACAACACTACTTGATGCATTCCTGTTAATAATTAGATAATAAGACTTAAATGGCGTTTCCCCAAGGCATATTATACATTCATAATACTATGTGAGTGCAACTGTTTGTGTGCGTTTGTGTGTGTGTGTGTGTGTGTGTGTCTGTGTGGCTGTGTTTGTACTTGAAATACCTGCCACGAGTTATAAATTATCTGCACGAAAGCAGTATGTACAAGTGTGTGTGTGTGTGTGTGTGTGTGTGTGTGTGTGTGTAAGGCCCGTCCTCATGACTGAAGCACATTTCCGTAGGAAACAATTGCACCTCATTGGCTCAACCAAGTTAGCCAATCACCAATGACGGAAGCCAGAGCCCCTGGGCCCACCCCATCGCGGAGACCAGTTTGGTTGGTTGGGAATGTGTGTGTGAATGTGTGCGTGTATGTGTATGTGTGTGTGTGTGTGTTTGCGGACAGTGGAAACACAGTCCATTCCACTCGCAGAGTCCTCATGGATGGAGGGGAGGGGATGCGGTTTCCGTGGTGATGAGAGTGAAGTGTCGATAAGCCGAGAAGCCTAAACCTCCGCTGCCTTCAAGCCGATTCGTTCTTGCTCCTGTCAGTCACTGTTGGGCTTCTTCAGGGAGAAGGCCAAGATGCTGAAGTGGTTGCTGAGCTGTTTTACCTAGCAATGGAAAACAGCATTATTTTGTAGCTCAGTCATGTGTGGATTCAATAAAGAAAATTGCATAATTTTTAACATTTAGAAGTACAGGAAGCAGACATGCAATTCAGTCTTTCTGTCTGCAGTTTAGCTTGATACCACTGTCATATCTGTTATTTCATTATGAAGCCACAGCCAGCCACCGGGTTAGCTTAGCTTAGCTTAGCTAGACTGGAAATGGGGAAACAGCTAGCCTGGCTCTGTCCAAAGGTTACAAAAGTTCTCTATTTAATACGCCAAATCTTGTTGGTTTAATCTGCACAAATTTGCTGTTATACGGGAGGTTACGCGCCAGACTATTTTCGGCCAGGACCAGTCGCCAGGCAACCAGCAAAAAATCCAGTAAGTTACTACTCAGAGCAAAGCAATAGTGTGATACATAACCCCCTGCAAATTGACATTGTTACACTTCAGTTTTTGAACTGAATTAAAGAAATTAAAAAAAGCAAGGCATAAGATGTTAATGATTGAGCTTTAGAGGAGCTGGTAGGTGGATGTTGGTACCTTCTGACAGGCTAGTCGTTCCCCCGTTTCCAGTCTTTATGCTAAGCTGAGTGGCTGCAGCTACACATTTACTGTACATGACATTTTTTTTTTTTTATTTCAAAAGAGGTCCTTTGTGCGTCTGCTCTTACCACTGAAACTCCATAGTGTATGTGTGCTAGTATGACGACAGCCGTCCACAGATACAGCAGGAGGGTCTCGTTGGCAACCACCCCGGTCACCGCTAACAACACCACCGGCGTCATGGGCAGCAACAGCCAGCTCAGCGCCTGGCAACGTGTGTTACTCATCTGACACACGATCAGCTTACACTGCGAGATAAATGCATTCACACAGGAATAAAACGCACATTAACTCCTGAATACAGACATGTACTGCATGTATTGCGCGGCTGTCAAAAAACACAACAAATAATAATAATAATGATGTGTGAAAAATCAGCAAGACGCTCACCGTGACATTAGCGAAGGCTGTGCCCACCATGAGGTAGAAGATCCTGGGCTGCAGCTCGAGGATGTTGGATGGAGAGAAGACCACCCAAGTGGTGGACAGGACGAAGAGCAGGACGGGAGAAAGGAAGGGCAGGAAGGCTTCGTACATGCTGCTGTGCTTCAGGGTGTTACTGCGGTGACCTCTGCAAAACAACACAGAGGGGTGAAGACTTCAGAGCGCTGTGTGTAACAATAATACTCCAATATTAGGGGTGTCACGATTCTCCAAATCCTCGATTCGATTACATTCTCGATTCTAAGGTCACGATTCGATTCTCGATTTTTACTTCTTCTTTTTTTTCAGCACAGGTTGCTATGCCATTTTTAGACTAATATCTGACCTTTGTTCACAATGTACCACATTACATTGTCAAATTTCAAAGATGTATTAACAACATAATGTAACAATAACATATCTTCAGTCAATTGGAAACTTGACAATTTGTCAATAAAGTAAAAAGAAAAAAAAAAAAAAAAGTTTACCGACAATACTGAGGGCAGACGCTTCGCACCACACGGGAGTATGGTGTTTGAAGCCCCCCAATGTCGCCTTCCAGGCAGCGCTGCCTGGAAGGCACTAGGATTAGGCAATGGTTATGGTTGAAGACGACGGTCGCTGCGCTGCCTTGAAGCCTAAGTTGGGGGCTTAAAACACCACCGAGACCAGCACAGCAGAGACCGATAGCAAGGCAGCTCGGGCAGTCCGCTAACTTGTTGCTCTCTCTAATATAACCAATATAAGCTGCTCTGTTTAGGCTACAAAACGTGCATGCAGGCAGAAATTCAACCGTGCGGCTTTGTTGGGATAAAGCTTTTAGCAGAAGGAATATCCGCTAGCTGCTAGGCTAATGTGCAATGGTAAACACACAGAATATGGTACATGCACATCAGCTTGCAAACTGTGGCTCTTTTGACGACAACGCCAACGTTGTCAACATAAAATCCAAAATACTCAAGTTCTGTCAATGGGTCTCCAGCATCTGCGGTTGCCATGTTATCTTTTGACTGGCTCTAGCTAAGTTAGAGGAGGCTGACTGACTCGCAGCACTTCAACACGTGTTTTTTTTCCGCTTGACAAGCCGACCGGACGTGACATGGCAGTATCGACGATTCCATTTTTTTATTCGATATTCAAGATTGTGACTTAATTTCGATAGACTTCGATTCAAAATCGAAATAGTGACACCCTTATCCAATATCATAAACCGCTAAGGAAGGAGTGTACTTACTTCAGGACATTGTAGAGGCTCATGGGTAAGGTCACAGTGAAGGAACAGACTGGAAATAAAAAAAAGATATTCATTATTGTAGGTGGCGCTATGAGTGAGGCCCACACTAGCTCTGTGTTCATAGTGATTTCTTTTGTTTTACCTTTAAACCTTTGTTATAGTAACTAGGCACAGCAAGGCTGTCTAGCTGCCGTGTGGCACGATCACATTTATATAATCTCCTTTGAATGCCTCTAATGATTGCACCAAACCATTCAACCATTAGGTGAAATAGTCCTTCTTATTTCCTGACCTGGAGCTCAGCTAGTGAATGAATGTATTCAGAGTGACCAATCGCAGCTCACCGATGATCATGAAGCTGAAAAGGTCTCTATAGAGGTAGTGCCACAGGCATGGCTGGTACCACTTCTCCACGCCGACCACAGCAGTGACCAAGTAAACCAGGGAGATTGTCTGAAAGGAGATGAGACATCAAGTCATTACAAGGCTGGTTTGTGAAGGTGGTGACCGGTCGCTTACCTCTGTTTGTGTGTGTGTGCGTGCGTGTGTGTGTTCTTACCACTTGGCTGATGTCGTATCCCCATGGCAGAAACAAGATGCCAGTGTTATATTTCTCCCAGTGAGACAGGATGAATGAGAACAGCACCACCCACAGGATGTAATACAGTGTGAGCACGGCCACGCCACTTTCCAAACGTCCAAATATGGAGTAGACGGTGGCCACAAAGAAGATGCAGGCCCAACTGTCCAGGCCATGGTCAAACAGCTCCCCTAGAGGCGTGGAGGAGTTGGTGCGACGAGCCTGCTTACCATCAACACCATCTACACACAACAGAGAAGACACGGATCATTGGTACGGTACATGTTTATGTCACCATTTATATAGGAACACATAAACGTACGTTGCTGTTTTTTTTTTTTTTTTTTTTTTTACATGTCTCACATTTCCACTCGACCAAAGCATAACTGTAAAACGTCTTCTGCAAAGTCTGAATTCACGGTCACAGCAACTGATCGGCCCCGTTTCAGAAAGCAGGTTTACCAAACTCTGAGCCTAACACTGAACTCTGAGTCGACTATCCCGGCGATGGGAAACTGAGTTGTGGTTGGTTCAATCAACTCTGAGTAGGTTTATTCTGAGGTAAGCTTGATGAAGCTCTAAATACCACAATTAGGTACATAAAAAGGTGGCAGAGCCTGCATTTTAATCCTGTGGACAAAGCGATATAAATGCATGTGTATGCAGAATGTGCACAGTTATCTTTCAACAACAACAAAAAAGATCCCGAGTCAGAGCGGGGAACGGTCAATAAGTCGGCTAAACGCAATCAAGTTTTGTCCTTATATTTTCTTAAATGTTGAACGTTAAAACGCGTTCAGACTATACACAGCCTATTTAATCTCCAATATTATAGGAATTATGTACCATCAGTGTGAACAATCACATCACACATTAGCGATAGATTATTATTCAGTGATCATACATGTCTTAAGTTCATATACCGATTTGTACAATTTAAACTAAGATTACACATTATGTGCAATAAAACACTTTAGTGGAACTGCTCTTACACACTGACAGCTGATCGTTTACTCTGAGCTGACTTGATGCTTGCATGTGAGGGCAAAAAACACTGTTTCAAGAAATGACTGACGGCGCATGAAAGCGGCAGCTTTAGATAGTCCTGAGTCACAAACATAATGTCCAACCAGGACTTTTTGAGTCTGAAATACAGTGAACCTCTACTAATTAATGCGCTTCAATATGCGCTTCGATACGCACGGTGCAACGGCGAAATGAACCGGCGGGATTGGCTCTGTAAGAGGGAGGACACAGAGAGAAACTCCGGGAGTGTTGGAGAAAACCTGCCGGCGAGCACATGGAAGTAATCTGCAAACACATCCTCATAAGATGGTTGGTTTGATTTTAACGGTTCACAAAATGGTCAGCGCGATTTGAAAACTGACTTTAGTGTGGTTCACTGAGTGCATGTCTACAGTCTACACCCAGACAGACAGGGAAGGAATTTGACCGTAAAATAAATCTGTGTTTATTTGGCTGCCAAACAGCACCGGGGGCGAAAATGTGAGGGCATCTATGTGACTTCGGCACTGTCAGTGAGCCAGCTATTAAATATTAAAGATCAAATTCGGTTCATCCCCCCCTGGCACTTCTCATGGAATTCCTATGAGATTGGAATGATCAGTTGTTTATTTGTGAAGCAATGCCGCAAAAACTGCAACGTCACGTGTCGCGCTTACTGATATTTGGGGGCTCTTAGTCTGGAAATCTGTCAATACAAAACATGTCCAATCATTTATCATGCTTAATGTTACACCTTGCTGTGTAAATACTGCTCTGCTAATGTGACTTATCTTGCTTGAAGGATTCGCGTGGAGAGTACGAAGGGTGTGGCATAGGGCTGCACAAAGTATCAGGTTTATTTTTATTTATTTTTTTTTTTTTTAAATCGTCATCGCAATATTAACTAGCGCACTAAATAAAAAATGTTGCGAAAACTATTGTAGAAAACTGCATTTGTAATTGTAACTGTCGTTCTTTTTTTATTGGCGGAAGCAGCAGCAGAGCTGATTATATTTCAATATCCGTTTATTTATCGCCAGCAATATTGTTTTCCTCATGTCGTGCAGCCCTGGCGCAGTCGCATCGCAAATTACAATCTCCGGATGATCGCACCAAACATGTAAACATTCAACCATTAATGGCGTTTTTCCATTACATGGTTCCTGCTCAACTCGCCTGGACTCTACTCGCCTCGCCGCACTGTGCGTCCGTTTTCCATTGCAGATTTTAGGACCGCCTCAGTGTGGCTGGTCGTATAGCGGCGCCGCAGTAAACTGCCGTGACCTAACGCGACACACACACACAGAACGTCGAAGGTGTGTTGTTGTTTCCACAGTCAGAAGACACATTCATATTTCAAATGAAGCTGGAGGCAGCAAAAAATAAATAAATAAATAAATAAAAAAAAAACACAGCTGGCTAAACTATTTAAAAATGGTAGGTTTGTTCAGGATACCCCCATCTGTCGCTTTCACGTCACCTTGTGGGATCGCATCAGCTCGCTTGGAACCTCGACGGAGGTGGTTACTAAAAAAAGTACCTGTTAGCAGGTACCAGTGACTATTTTTCATAATGGAAAACCAAAAAAGGCGAGTAGAGTCGAGGCGAGTCGAGCAGGTACCATGTAATGGAAAAGCGCCATAAGTCAAATCGTCCTTTTAATTCCTGACCTGGAGCACAACGATCTCCACTTTACATACAATTAAAAACGGCATTAATTATGTTTTTGGGTCCTCCATGCAAAATATCTGCCGCAAGCAACCCTTTTCACATGACACACATTCATCACATCCACATTAGGGAAGCTTTAGATAAAGCCGTAGAGCCCAATTTATGTGAACTGTAAACCACTCAGCGGACACTCGGGCACAAGTTGTCCATGTTGACAGTCAGCTACAGTTGTTCCAGGATGCTATGAAATGCTATGATCATAGTCCAGCTTAAAGTGTCTTGCTTAAGGGCAAGTTGTTAAGAGAAGGTAGAGTGTATCTAATTAATTTCCCCATCCATGTTTTATGGCCTGCTTCTCCCACCATGTTTCCTATGTGACACACACATTTCATTAAAAAACCATCTAAACTTTTATTTTGGGTTGAGAAGTATTATGTTTACTATAGCAAAACCTACTACTATAACACTTTATTATAGTATAAGATATAGACCGGATGTCTTTGAAGTTCATACAACTGAAACACAGACTGTCATGATGTCATAAATCATGTTTTTTCCCATATCTTCTCGCAAACCAGCACATTCAACTGATAACCCTGCTGATTGATGATGTGGCATCCTGTTGATTTGCTATCAGTTTGTGCCTGATGCAAGAACTACAGGATTTTATATATCTCTCATAAACAATCCCATTTCAACACACCACACACAGTACCTTGTTTATCTAAAGAAATGTGGTGAAACAGAATTAAATATATCCAAACCTCCAGGATAACAGGCACAGTACATTCTAGCAGAAGACATATGATACTGGTTATGAATAGAGTCTGATAGGATACATTCCGTTGGGAAGAATTTGCCCCGGCGCCCCTCGAAAAGTCGGAGAAGAACAACACACAGGGGTTGCGGGGGTGGGGGGGGTTAGGACTCACCGAGTGTATAGGCCAAGAAGTTGAAGATCCCTGCAGCAACCCAGACCCAGCTAGGCACGTGTTCATGTCCTGCAGCTGACACACAAAGAATGTAAATATGCAGAAACTGAGAGCCGTAGATCAGTCAAAAATCATTTTCACTTTTCTGACTTTGCTTAAATTTCCTTATCTCAGCTAAAACTGAAGGCAACGCACAACAACTCTGCAACTTCTGAGCAGCATATTTTTAGGTGAACCATTAACACGTGTGCATAATACGGTTAAGCTATTCTGGCAAGGACTGAGTCCTGACAACAAATATTCTCGTGAGGACATTTTGACCAGTCTGTGTAGCGACTATAGAGCGTATGAGTCATGTCTGTCAATTTATCGGTGTACCTTGTTATATGAGACAACAGACCAATAGAGCACAGTATCTATTTGCAGAGTTGTGGGTCAGTCTTTGCTTATGTTCTAGAGCTCTTGTTGCATATGTTAACAGTAGTAGCTCAGAGTTTGTGTGTGTCTTTGGAGGAATGCAATGGGTTAGTGATTAGCCCGAGCCACCATAGCCACTAGTGCGTCAGTAAGAGATGGACTTTGCCTAGACAGTAAACAAACTTGCCAACATGCGCCCTTCTAGTTTTTTGTTGGCAGCTTCTAAAAACAGTTCAACTGGCATGTTTGTTTTATAAACTGAACACTCCCTCACGCACTAGTCAAACACAACTAGGGGGAAAAGGAGTAGTACATAGGACCTACCGGAGGCAGTGAAGTCAAAGTCGTAATAGGCCAACATAAGGAAATTCAACACAAGGAACATAAAGCCTGTGAATGTAATGAGGTTTGGAGCCAACCACGTTGGTAGAAACTGTTGAGAAAGAGACGGACAGAGACAATAAGATAGTAACAGTGAATTAACATGTCACTTGGCTGATAAATGGAGTCTTCTCATCCGAATACTGACACTGATTAAATAACTAGACATTAATTATTGTTGCCACACTTTATGGACAGTGGCATCACTGTTAGGCAGAGACGCTCTTTATGACGAGGCGGGGGATTTTGTAACACTTATCAGATCGCAGTTAAGCAGAGATTAACGTTAAAATAAAATAAAGGCTCGATATACAGTAGATAAATGTGGTAGTGTCTTCACATCCTGTTCACAAGTACCCAGACTGATGCATTTTTATCAGGTACATGACTGCATTCAAATCAACACACTATCTCCAAAGACCAGAACACAATATCACAGTCAGAGAATGATGTGTTCGGAGGCAGTCAAAGGAGGATGAGGCCGTCTTATTACTGCATCACAGCAGACAGTTGGAAACCTTATTAATGATGTATTTACACACATATGCGCGACACACACACACACACACACACACACACACACACACACACACACACACACACACACACACACACACACACACACACACACACACACACACACACACACACACACACACACACACACACACACACACACACACACACACACACGTTGTTTTTTTTTCTCACCTTAACCACAAAGTTCCAGAAAGGATGCATAACGTAGACAGACAAGGGATTCGAGTCCACTGCGCTGTACTGTAAAGAGACACAAATCAATCAGTCAGGATGTGATTATCAAACACAAACAGTTCTTTGGTTGCTTTTTTTTTTTTTTTCTCTTCATCTCATTGCAAGTGTTATACGAGGCCACATGGCCTCCCGTGTAATTTGTTTACTGGATAATTTGGTGGCCTGCCATCATTCAGAATTAAAATAAACCCGATCCCAGTCTCCGTTACTTTATCCAGGCATAAAGTAACAGCGTAATGTACCCTCCATGGTGTTCATTTTGATTTCAATTTATGATGCGTGTGAGGCTGCTTTTGGTGTGTTTATGCTAGGGTTTCCAATTAAGAACAAATGCTGCCTCTCTGATGCCAGTGTTCTTGGAGCACTGTTTTCTGTGATTGGTTTCAATTTTTAGATTTAGATATCACTCTCGCCCCTAGTTCACTTGAAATAGGACTGGGATCTGCATTTTCAGGTGGCTACAATTTGATTTTGAACAGCACTTAAGAGACTAAGCAATAACTCAAGCACTTCCTTGTGTCACAGTGTCCACTGTGGATAGAGACATTATGTTGTGTAATGTCAAAAGCCTGTGTGCTTCCTCAAATCAACAAGATAATCAGTGTGATTAATCCTCACCACATATGCAAAAACATAGCTACATCTTGTACGAACACGACTGAACACATGAAAGCACACACAGAGATACAAGGGAGGCGGTGGTTTCTGTTAAGTGTGACAAAGGATGTGAGAGGCAGAAAGCCGGATGACAGCATGAAAGAGAGTGGGACGATCAGTGGAACTAGCCTTCTCTCTCATATGCTTTCCATTTGCAACTGAGTCGACACCGAGTCCTTCCACTCTCCTTCGGCCACAGTAGCCAACACAGAGGGAACCGCTTAAAAAGTGATTATTGGAAAAAAGGTCTTGCATCATGAACAGTCAAGGGAAGCCGTTTCCCACAGTAATCAAAGGAGGCAGTATTAAAAATAGCCTGAATGACCTGTGCTTGTGTCATTAAAGGACAAAGAACATGACCAGGAACAGACACCCTTGGCCGTCGCCATCTTGGTATTTTGGTGCCAGAGGTGACCACCGTTTTCAGTCTGTATGCTAATGGGTGTACATTTCTCCGCCCGATGTGTGCATGATATGTTTGGATTTTAATTCCATTTTTTATTTACATTTTATAAACCTTAAAATGAGGTTATTGGCTACTGGCAGTCGCCGGACCACCGACAACCCCGCTTTTGCTAGGCAACCGTGGCGATCTGAGCTCCAGGGAGCCCGGGATAAGAGCAGGCGGGCAGGTGTCAGATCTGTGCAGAGCACCGAAATGAAGAAAACACACATCACAGACAGTATGAAAATAACATCTAAAATACAAGATTCACTCTCTGTCGTTTCTGTGACATGATGAATACTACACAAAATACACAGAGCTACCAATAGCTCAGACATTGGGGACAAAGCCAGTGAATGAGTATGTATTTCCGCTTGCGCAGAGGACATCAGTTGAGTAGGCGGTCCTTCAATATGGCCCAGGACAGATATCCGTACACACTGCTAAAAGAATGTGTCCATATGCAGCCCGGACCACCGACAAAATGTGGTCTGATCTACCGGATCTCAATGCGTCCTCAAAGTGTCCTGGGTGTGTTCACACCTGTAGTTAGAGCTGTCCACTTGTGATCGGATCACTCAGGACAGATGCCAATGCCAGGTGTGAACAGGGCCTAACTGTCTTAAGAATTATTGCAAAACATACAGATTTAAATGAATGAGGATTCTGAGTGAATACACATTGCTATTGCAGCTGTTATGTACAATGGTACTGATCTTAAACTAGCTAATGTGTGAAAAATGCCCAGGTCAAAAATATATCCCTCTTATAACTACTCAATTGCCTTGTGTTGTTAGATCCTAATAACTGCCACTCCTGTTTTCTACTGTCCTCCATAGCCAGAGACAGGACAACAAGCTCTTTGTATCTGTACTACCACATTGATGCTCATCTTTATGGGAATTAACTGAGCACTGAAATGCCATGCAGAAAGGATTCTTCTGTTTTAGCTAAAGACTTTGACAACACAGTTCTTATAGTCACTGGAATTCTTAGAAAAGTGATTTCGCTTGTCAGTCCTTGTTTATTGTCGGCGTTTCACATCATTGTAACCTGACTGGTTCAAGTTGAGTGGTTCCCCCTTACAGCAGCTACTTGGTTTACTTTCTCTATGTGGTTGCGATATAAGTAAACGTTTAAAAAGCTGGCTTTCTATACAAAGAGGAGACATACAGGGGACATCTGAAATGTGTGAAAACACAAAGTAAAGCCCTAATTCATGACCAAGCACTGTCGAACAGCAAGACTCGCTAGCTAGCTAACTATTAGCACCCTTGCGCCAATGTCAAGCAAAACATGGCAAACTATTACACTTCCGGCCGCCACTTTCAAAATAACAAAAGTACTATTCGTGAACAGTAACGTTATGCCCAAAATCCAGACACTTAAGAAATATCTTGGAAAGTATATATATATATTTTGTTGTTTTTACCAGACTTAAAACAGCGTGTAAAATGCTTATATTTCTGGATGAACAAAGTCAATCCTTTAGTCAGAGATGAGCCTCCAACCACCACTTCCCACCTCAAAGGGTGCCTTTTACTTTCTGACCCCAAACTTGAAAGCTATCCAATCAACGGTTAACGTAGCTAGATAAAACCTCCAGGTCTATAAAAACATTATGGTCATAGCAGCATACGAGATCATACTGTTGCTAGCTAGCTAGTTAACGTTATAACTAGCTAGCTACGTTATCTAACAATCACGCTTTTATTTTCTAGGGGATAATTAACCCGGATCTGGTATGGTTTTGGCTAACTCTGGTTACCTTCACACACTCTTTTTTTGCCAGGGAAAACCCTGCAGATCGTGACAGCTAGCTAACTGTTAAACACATACACACACAGGGTGCATAGCTATGCACAGGGTCGGCTCAATGGCCAACGTCAGTTGCTAGCAGTCTATTACAACGTATTAATCGTAACGTTACCTTGTATTTGTCGAAGCCTGCGAGCTGCTCCTGAGTGACATATTCGTAAAGAGCCATGGTGGTACAGTCTGGACCCACAATGAGATAAATAGATATGTCTTCTTTTGGAAATGCGAACCCCAACGTTAGCTGCCGAGTCGAAGTACCATCTAGCTTGGCCGCTGTCGTTCACGCCGGGTGAGGTGATGTCGAAACATTTGGGCCACTCCTACGGAGCGCAAACATCCAACTGACTGGAGCTCACTGTCGCCGTCTCTGGCCTGGATGTTTGCGAATTGCGATTTTATTTTTTAAAATCGCAATTTTGAATTCTGTCGAATGGTCCAAAATTACACGATTTTAATTAATTATGGTTGTTGAGGTGTCGTATCTAGCTAGTTTTTTTTTCTTAATTGCTCACTGACGTCCGTTTTCAATTTCTCTGCTCTTAAACGTGACGTGGCTTTCCTTTGCAGCCGGAAGAGAGACAGGTTTGCTTGTCTGATGCTGAACAGCTGAACTATCGCTCGAGCCCAGTGTATAAACCCAATTTAAGGGATAATGTAAGTAATATTATTAGTTGAACTACTTTGCAGTACATTTAATGTCATAGCTACATTTTCTGGAAGCTTTATATGTAGCGTCCCTTTTGGTTAACGTTAGTTCAGCCAGTGTTGGTTTTAACGTTAGTTAGCTAACGTTAGCTAGCTACGTTAACGTTGCACAGATTGGTGGTCCAAATATAGCATGATTTGGCGGATTGATTAACAAGCATGTAATCAGTAATAAAGCGATGGTTGTTGCAGTAACTCTGATCGTTTTCAGATCCATATGCATAATATGTATAAGCAGAATACAGCGAATAGCAAGTGTCTGCGTTTTGTGGTCAGTCACGTTATTGGCTACACATTAAAATGACATGTCAGAAAGCCCATAGATATGATAATGTTTGCTGGTGGTTTTAGATACTTGACCGTAACTGTACATCACATTTGATATCATCTCATTACTAGGCATTTTATAAAGATTTTTTTTAGTTTTTTTTTTAGATTTTAAATGCATTTTTCATCCATCTTTCAAAGCAACTATTTGTTGCATTTTTCCAATACAATAAGAATTGATAAATTACTCGCAGAGATAACGTGAACATCATCCTTACTATTATTGTGAATATTAAAAAGTAATGCTTATAACGTGCGTTCTAGGGTTGTCCTCGACTAACACTTATATGATTTTGTGACTAATCGATTAGTTGATTTAATCGACAGAGCTGTGCTCTTTGAGAGGTGGTTAAGACTAGAAAAGCGCAATATAAATGTAGTTAATTAACCATCTGTAAAACTGAGTTTCTCCACAATTAATCCTGCAAAAGCACCACTTTAAATCTTGTGTTCACCAGAAATGTTCTCATAAGTTGCTTGGAAATGAGTAATTAAGCATGAATAAGCACAAAAAATGACTTATCGACTAAAGAAATCTTAGTCGACCAAGACGAAAACGACCGATTAGTCGACTAATCGACTAAGCCCTAGTGCATTCACTTAAATGGATGTAAACAAGTGTCTGAAAGGTCATAAAATGCATTCAGATAGATGGGTGCATTTTTACTTTGGGAAATGGACAGAGATGATGCAAAGTAAACATAACTTTATAGTAAATTGAGTGAATCGAGTGATCCTAGCTGCTTTTGACTACCACTTTGACTTACACTCTTAATACTATCTCTGTATCCTCTGCAGAATGGTGACGGACGTGCAGCTGGCCATATTCGCCAACATGCTTGGCGTGTCATTGTTCCTGCTGGTGGTGTTGTATCACTATGTTGCTGTCAATAACCCCAAGAAGCTGGAGTAGAGTCCCCCAATATGGTCGGAGAGGTGAGTGCCATTTCTGTCTAAGATGGTTCAGCACTTTGATATATTTATATATTTGTGTTTGCCACTGCCAATCATGTTCCACTGTGACCTTGATCAAGTCAAGTTACTTAAAGACTTTGTGAGTGACTTCTCACCGTCTTGTTTGAAAAATCAAAGCACATTGAGCTACAGAGGACTATTCTTACCAGGGTTCAACATCTGTCAACCTGCTGAAAATCTTTTTCTCCCCACAGGTGAGATGGGACTCAATGCCATCACCATGGAAACAACATTCCCCACTTCCAGTCCCGAGAGATGAATTTCTTTGTAAGATTGCACAGTAGTGTTTTTTTTCTAATAAAAAAAAATGTGTATGCCTTTTGCACTAATGCTTCATTTATTCCTTAAAGGAGAACTCCGGCCAATGTTTACGTTAATCTTGCTAAACATAACTATGCGAGACCTGTCTATAGCAAAAACAATTAGCGCAATAGCAGCTACCTAGACGCCAGATGGATCGCACACAAAATGGATATATATCATATATCCATATATATGCTACAAATACACACGGGACTGCTGCATGATGATTATTACTGAAGCCTGACTGAACACTCTCTCGTCCCAGACGACAGCTAGCTAACAGGGTAGGTGGATGTTAAAAATGCATCTTGTTGTCATGTAAGGGCCCTGTTCATGTTACACAGACATTTTAATTGCATTTTGTGTCTGTTAAGATACACAAAGGCACTATTTAATTTATGCCCCCATAACTGCCGTTTAGCTAAGTGGGAGCGGTGGGCATTAGCTGCAGCAGCTCCATCTAGGTAGCTGCTATTGCGCTAATTATTTTTGCTATAGACAGGTCTCGCATAGTTATATTTATTATTTAGCAAGATTAACGTAATAATTGGCTGGAGTTCTCCTTTAACTTATTCTGCATGCACACGAGATAGTTTTATTGAGGTATTAATTGTATAATGCAATACCTTTCAAGTTCATTTATTTATACTTCAAGTTTGATTCAAGTTCCAACACAGTATTATATCAGTCACAGTAAAAGTAATTTGGTAAAAATCAGTCCATATGTCACTGGGTTTGATATGCTCATTACAAGACAACTCCTGTAACCGTTTACCTTACACAAAATATTTTTTATATATATATATTAGTAATAAAGTACAGGTTCCTATATTGGTGTGCTGTGGAGCAAAAAACTCTAAAGAAATGAGACAAAGTACATTTTAAACAGATATAGTGTGTTTAAAGGTATTAACCCACCCTTTGGACCTTACCGTGTTTTACTATTTTTTAAATGTTTTACTTTTAAGCCACTTACGTAAATGGCTTTATATGTCGGAAATTAAAGTCCCAAATCACAGTTCTCTGGTAGACTGCAGCAGATGCAACCACTGCCAGGCTTTATGGGACTTGGTGTCCTCTCTCACATTCACGCTTGAGGGTGGCCTGCTCTAGGCAGATACAGCTGCACCATGTTTTTCCCCTCCATTTTTAATAACTCATTACTCCAATCAGAGCCTTGAAAGGTCCAGCTACTAGTTAGAAAGGACAACAACAACAAGGTTGTTAGTGTATTTATCCTAAAATCACTTGTCACACATGGCTCACACATAATATGTGTAGTTACTTATTGTTTCATATTTGGACTTAAAAGTCCAGGTTAGTTTCTTTGCTGTGGATCAGCGTAGATCAACTGAGATCAGTGTTGTAAAACCATGAGCATGTCCATTGGGGGTGAACACCTTTTATAGGCACTATATGCAAAACACTAAGAACTTCTGGAATAAAAACATTAAATACACACTTCACTCACAAATTTGTTTCTAAAATCACAATGGAAATACAGAGGTTATAATGGTGCTGCTGTGCTCGGCAATCTGAATAAAAATCAACCCGTTGCTGTAATAGTACAAGTGGCTGACTGTAAAAATACCAGTGCACTACAGTGTTGGTGCATTTAACATCTTTTTTTTTTTTTCTTTTGGAAGAGGGACATCAGAAGGCAAGGACTAAAATCACAAAAACAGATATGTGAAGTACAATGGTAATAGCTGACAGGTTAAAAGGATATTTCAAGCCTACGGATTCTTGTTCAGTTGGAAAACATGGATGGGGAAGGTGTACCTCTCCCGTACCTCAGCCACAGTTGTGGTTTCATTGAGCAAGGCACTAAACCTCCAGCTGCTCCAGTAAAGCTGCTTAATGGTTGGAAGGGACAGCTCACTCCACGGTCTTACTATGTTGAACAGCATGGTCGAAAACGCCATGCATGCTCTGGAAAATCTGAATAAATAATGCTAAAATTGTTGTATTGCACATTAAGATGCCTCAAATAATCCTCCCTTGATGACAGTGCCCCTTTCCTGTTTCCTAGTTGGTTTTGGTCACAATATAGGAATTTAGGCTCACATGAAGGACATAGAGACATATACGCAAGCCTCTTCTGTGCAGTTCCTAGGCTTCTCCACACAGGGTCACTGTCTCACACATGCTCACAGTCTCAGGCAGGGGCATTGCTGGAGTTTTTTCAACCTTCGAAGACAACAACATACAGCCTGGTTAAGTTTTAGCAATTAGATTAATTCGTGTTCAGCATTTATTTCTCTCTGAATGTACATTATTCTATTTGACACACTGTGTGTGTGTGTGTGTGTGTGTCTTCACCTGTTGCACTGTTGTCTCATCCTTCTCTTGTGCAGTTTCTTTAATAGTAGTTCCTGTGTAGTGGAGACTCCTGTCTGGGCTTTTCTTCATCAGTGCTTTAGAGGCCAACTGCACGGCACCCTCTTTTTTCCCCGATACACCTGTAGATGGAAATAACTGTGATGTTAACTGTGGATTTGTGCAGTTTACATACTGGAAAGAGTAAACTCTAAAAGCAGTGCCATGCAGCACTTGAAACCTATGGAACAAAGGAAAGTAGCTGTCACACTTGCATGGGAATATACACTAAAGCCATATTGAGAGCTACAAGTATGGAAATGGGAAGCAGCATGTTTCACCGTCTCACTAAAACCTGGTCCAAAGTGTTATACCGACCGCCAAATTTGCTAAACCCTGAATGTCACTTATCCTATTTTGACTGGTGCAAGCATTAGTCTGGTAACTGTCTCTAGACCAAACAGAGTCAATAGCACAGCAACATGCGTAAGTGTATGTATACATGCCTGACAGCGACAGGTGTCGATGTAGGCCAGGTCTAAGCAGCTTCCAGACCTTCATGGTGGCTGACATCTCTTTATCCCTTGATGGAACTGGGTTAATGCTGCCGGGGGATGTTGTGCTGTCGTGTGCAGGAGGGCTTTCAGTCGACCCCGCCCTCCTGATGGGGATGCGGCTCACGTGAGGTTGCAGCTCACATCTGGGCCGGCAACAGAGAGGTTAGCGCGTTTTACCCATGGAAATAGAACAAGAGTAGAACGGATAGTGAAGTGTTTTCCGTGGTCATCTGACTAGTGCTAAAGACAATGGTGACTGATTTGAGTTGTAATGGTGACAAAACGCGTCAGCGCTGCCGGCGACCGCCTGCCCGCCGATTGGTTCACAGTTATGTGTAACCTTTTTAAATCATAATTTTTGTCATCATTGTGCACCGGTTTTCATATAGATTCCATACCATTTGTGAATTCCAACCCTTTTTTTTTTGACTTGGCTTGAAATTATTTCCTGTGAGATTTAAAAACTCTAAGATACATAGACAAGATTGGACTCACTTGCTAAATTTGATGGAGGAAAGGATGTGTTCAGGCCCCAAGGCGTTAGCAGTCTGTGACAGATGGAGACATTACAGTGAGACTTCATTAAACAAGTGTATGTCATATGTAGGATATACTGTAGAAAACAAACTCTCTGGGAGTGAGCCTGCAAGGTCAGCTAACCTCCGTGCGGGCCTCTGCGGGGTGATGAGTGATTGTAAGAGTCCGGCATCCTCTCCTCACACGCCCAGGATGCATGGGGAAAGGAATTCTGGACCAACCCACTGAACTGGGTCCACCAGCCTGAAAGTCTGGGCAGCTGAGGCCTGTTAACCAGACAAAGGCACATAAATACAAGGAACAGGGGGAAAAAAAGGACAAAAAGTGTGCGGCGGTAACACAATGTTCAAAGACGGACACCATGTCCATGGTAAATAACAAAAAAAACTATTTGGAAATCGATCTACCACGGATCCTTCTCTTTATCTCACATATGGTAAGTCAGTGTTTTGAAAAAAAAAAGAATCTAATAGGAGAGAGCTTTGACTTCCAAGCAGTTGACTAGTTTGTGACAACTTACATTCTGCATGGAAGCTGAAAAATAGAATACACACACACACACACACACACACACACACACACACACACACACACACACACACACACACACACACACACACACACACACACACACACACACACACACACACACACACACAGAGAGAGAGACAGTAGAGGACCCACAGACAGAAGTTGCTTCACAAAGGGATAGTTTTTATTCCAGAGATTAAACAGAAAGGCGGTAAAGACAGCAGACATTCAAGAAGGTGATATTCTGTTACACAGACAAACACTTACTACCAACCGTAGTCTGGTATAGAAGGTTAGCACCACATTGAAAGAAAAAGGGCACAATTCTCATAAAGAGTATAAAGCAGAAAGACCTGGTGAGAATGTGACTATATATGCATAAAGTGTTTCCACCTGAAGCTTTTTTTTTTGTCATACTGGATGAAGACATACAGTATATATATACGCTTTAGGACTGAACCAACCGGGAAACAGGAAATTAAAGTTCACAGTGAGAAAGCAGAATAACATTACAGTACCCTCTACATTTTTCAGGGCACTGATGTAAAGTGACAGCCCTAACACTGCGTGGAATGCATCGGGCAGAGGCTACATGAAAATCATCGCCTTAGTGATGTTACAGGAGCATTAAGTAAGACTTTTATATCCCCCAGAGCACAAAACAACGATCAAATTTGTAGAAGTTTGAGTTTCACTCCTGGTAACCTAATGATTTCTCTCTCAGGCATATATTCTCTTTTTTTTTGGAAACATTTCCATCTATGTAAGAGAGGGCGATGCTGCAAGACAATCACTGGCATCAGTTTTAGTTTGATATCTGCTCTAATTACAGTAGCTAGCTTTTTCTTTTGTGAAAAGGTCAACAAAAGACCTTAACACGAATGAAAATCTACGACAAAGCAAATGAGGAGGCAGGACGGATGACCAACCAGATCACAATGTAATCCAAGAGTTCTGGTTTAAAAAAAAAAAAAAAAAATAATGAAAATGAGCAAAGCCTCCAAAATCTACTGCTTACAACAGACACCAGGGCAAGGCACATCATAACTACTATGTCACACAGCACTGGAACAGAGGATGGCTACAGCGAGTCAAGGCCAGATGTTCTGAAAGCTATTTGGAGCCAACTGATTCATGATCTGGTTTATCTGCTGCTCGTGAAAAAACCCTCTCCAGGTCTCGCACGCGCTACCTCCGCATCTTCAGTGCATCTGTAACGGCTGGTCCTAAAACACAGACACATCATCAAGTGCTTGGATGACGGCACACAAAACTGAATTACAGACGAAACACAATTAATTCCACAATTGATCTATGAGGCTTACATGTAGACCAAGACAACAAGATATATTTCTCATCTCTGCTAACCACAAAATATATATTCACTTTGACAATGGACAGCCTACTAAATACCTGCCAGGTTCAATTTCAACTAGGAAACACACAAATGTGCTTGAATAAATAATGATCCGTGTTTTTTTTTTTTTTTTTTTTTTTTTTTTAAACTGTTCACTTTATTTACACCAAAATGAATATGGGAATTGTATTAGTAAAAATTCTAAACACAACTTTGACGTCAAGCCAAACTGCTGGAACAGTGGACCAAACAAAGTGCTTTTATTTCGTATTGCTTATTGGCTTAACAGCTCCATAAAGCAACCCTTTATTTTATTTTTTTTATCTCAAAGAAACTCAGTTATGGTCCACGTGAGGTTTCTGGCAGTAGGCTACGCTGTGACGATCATAACGCCAAGACCAACATTGGACTGGCACTGGAATGATACAGCTCTCATAACTATTAAAGAAATGAATCACAGACTTGCATACAAAACTGACCCACAGTCCTTTGAAATGTGATTTTTCAGTCACTAGAAATTAAATATAAATCTACAGAATGCTCAATTCTACTTTGAACTGACTCCAAATATGACTATAAGTGGATGGTGGGATTAGCCTCTGTCTTGCAATGTTTCACATATAAACATTACAGAGCGAAATACAAACACATTGAAAAAAGAAACACAAGATAATAAGGTGCTTTGACAGATTTTACAGAATCAGAAAGCCACACTATGTTCAGTCTAATTCGGCAAACCAAATTCTCAAAAATAAAACAAAGCCAATAAATAATTAAAAATTCAAGCGCAGCAGGGGAAAAGTAAGAGTATATCATTCATAATGTAGCTGATCCTGAACAGCTCCCATTTCCACAGTATATGTGCAAAAACAAAAAAAAAGGTGCTATTTCCCAAATATCAGCACAGTAACATGGTATTCTTTGTAGCTTATTACTTGTATACAGACTAAAAAAAGAAGACTTCATCAGTGTAATGTAATCCATTAGTATAATATTTCCAATATTAATGTATACTGTAGATATATATCCTGTATATTGTGTAAGTCCTAGGGGACTGTAAAACAAGCAACACAAACTATGCCAGAGGAGAGGACAGTGTAATAATAAGCTATGCTTGACTCATGGTTGGTAATTAAACAAAAAAACAAAACAAAAAAAAAAAAACAATTTCAACACATTTCACTCACAATTGAGATGTGAGGAACGCTTGTGCCAGAAACATGCCATTACACAGATATGTGCAGATTGAAAAACAATCAGATTTTAGAAGTGCTAGCACCAGTGATATTTTGTAGGCACACACACACACACACACACACACACACACACACACACACACACACACACACACACACACACACACACACACACACACACACACACACACACACAGTAAAGACAGTGTCTTGACTTGTCTGGTACTGGTGCGACTTTCAAGAGCTAACACACACACACACTCAATCCACCCACCCACACCCACACCCACACCCACACACAATCTCTCACAGGTTAGGTTACATTGAGTCCTGGGTGGGCCCATCTGGAGTATTGGTGGGCGGCTGCAGGCCCTGAAGGAGCAGGGGGCTGAGTTTGGAGAGCAGCCTGGTACGGGGCAGAGCCTGCAGGGAGGGGAGCAAGGTGGAGAGGCTGGGGGACTGGAGGGAGTACAGACCTGTCATAGTGACGGAGGCCGGGAGGGGACAGGAGCCCGCTGCACACACGGAGGAAGACGAGGAGGACGAGGAGGAAGTGGGTGAGAGTGGGGGGCGGGAGGGTGTGTGGCTGTTGCTGGGAGACCGTAGGATGGAGTGGTGGTGGGGGGGGCGTCTCTTCTCCTGAGGCTTAGGGTCTACAGAGGGAGAGACAGACACACACACACACACGCCCCAGCTCAGAGACATGCAGGGATCGGGGATCAGACTAACACAAAGTGCCCTTCACATGAGCCACGTACTGAGACACACATGATGTTTAGATGCTCTTGGTACGCCAATTGACGAGTTGTATGTCAGAATCTGCATGAAGGAAAAATATGTGGGTAAAAAAAATATATATATATTTTTAGTATGTATCAGAATTTTTCTACCCAAGAAATCAATTTGGTCTTGGTGCCTTGGAACAGGGCTCATCTGAGTAGAACTAATCTGTAAAGGTGAAAACATGCATGCACAGACAGCAGCAGTCATACTGATGTTCCAGGCCACAGACATCCAGGGCATTCATTTATCTGTTCATGTCTCTGAAATCCAGCTTACCCCAAACCTGGGACCAATTTTACATCGCCATCACAATAAACCTAGTTTGTATCGACGACGGTACGTTTACGGGATAGTTCCGGTGCCGCCGGATGTCCCTCGCTTTCTGCTTTCTTTGTGTTCACTTTAAAGTCAATGTTACACGCTGAAAATGGCAAGTTTTAAAGAAAATTTGGATCATGCAACAAGGCAGGCAGGCCTGCTTGGTTCATTCTGGGAACGACTGCAAAGATTTACAAAGAATATGTTTACGGCATTCACTCTCTAGCTGGGACGTTTTGGGACCGATTGGCGGGGATGTGCTATGGACCAAGTGCACGCGGCGATACACTGGTAAGAGCAAATGAAGTTTAATCATGTATCCAGCTAATTTATACAGCTTCACGTTACTGTATTGTGTGAACAGTTGACTTTGTTTATTATTGTATGTGGCGTTTTCTTTTGTGGGCTGCAAATGTTCCACCAAACAAGTTCCTTCTCCGTTTTGCAGCCGCCCAAGACAATTGCGAGTGGTTTAAAGAAATGCAAACAACCCCTGACCGATTTTTCTCCTAACCAGGTCCTGTTGGCAGACCTTCCTCTGCAGCGCTGTGGAGATAGGCCTGGCAATGCGAGACTACAATAAACCTGAAGCCAACAGTCACACAGTAGCCTTTCTTAACAACTTCAACAGCAGAAAGAGAGGACTGTAGCAAGAAAGAGAGAAACAAGGTGACAAATGATGTTTGGTGATAGGAAATGCCAGCCAGCAACACAGAAGCAGATGGCAGAGAGATCAACTTACCCCTGACTGGCCCGAGCGTCTTGCTGCCTCCACGTCCGCTGCTGTGCGTGCCGTTGTGCTGTGTGTGAGTTCGGGGTGGGGGGCAGCCAAAAGTAAAGCTCGGGGAGCTGTGCATCTTTGGGGAGGGAGTCTGGCTGCTGCTACTGTGGCTGTTGCAGCGAATGCGACTGAGGGTGTTCTCCGACGCCGAGCCAGACAGACAGCTGCTCGGGGACAAAAACAAATCAAGGCAAGCAGAGAAGCCCGTGACCAAAATGTTACATGTGACAAAGAAACTACGGGAACTGAAGCGTGCAGTCTTTTTTGGTTCAATAAAAGAGATGTAAACCCACTTGTTGAAGCTCTTTGGCGGTGACGCCTTGCTGCCATTGTGGTGTGTTCTTGCTGGAGGTAGAGCGTGGATATGTGTGTTCAGGCCTTTGGTGTTGCGGACGTGCTTGAGGATCCAGGCTCGAAGGTTCATCAGGCAGCTGTGCTCCGACAGCACCAGCCGTGGCCAGGGGTTACACTCTGCCATATCCAGGGCTGAGATAGCCACGGCACGCCCCACCTGATGTACAACATCCAATGGTCTACTTCACAGGGTATGGTTTTGCATGCAGTTATCACATGTCAAAAACATGAATGTGCAGCTATTGTGGAATTATCAGTTGATGACAAGGAAATCAACAGCTTGTGATGCAACGTGTTGAAAATGCATTCATTTGCGTACTCCAAAAACCTGCAATCCTTAATCAAAGAATCACATTCCCCTCTGAATGAGAAGGAATACTTGTACAGAAGCCACTCTTGTTTTCCTACCTGTTCGAATATTTCTGGAGTGTACTTTGGAGGGAATGATGGCGGTGGAGGGGGGGTTGCCCGTCCGTTGTCATGACAAGCAGGTGGAATGGTGTTCATGGTTTTTCCTGTGTTGTAGTTGCACTCCAAAGTGTAGCTGATGGGGACCCAATAACAGAAACTTGTAAACATATACATTTAAAGCTTGAAGACGAATTAGATGTACGAGTTAACATCAGGTCGTTTACATTTGACTGAGGAAGACCTGTTACAGCAGTTGTTTTCTGCAAGTTTGATTTTACCTGACCCTTGTAAACTGCATTTTAAGCACGAAGACTTAAGCACGATTCAAAGCCCCATGAAAGATTTCTGATCAACAGTGGGATCGTCACTGCTCTCAACGTTCCAGAAAGGCTTAGGGCTCCTGCACACTGCCTGCGTGGCGTGAGCGTGGCGTTTCTGTTGCCTGTCAGTTGCGTGGCGTTTTCTATGTCTTTGCACACCAGAAACGTGTCTGGCACAGCAATGCTGCTGCTAGCCTTGTCTGTACACATGTATGCTTTTCAACTTTATTTTAAGCAGTAGTATACTTCAACTTGTACTGATTTGATTACAGCAAAGACAACGTCGGCAGTATTGACGGCAAAACAGACTACAGAATATTTTGTTCTGTATTGACAGGTGCAATATTTGAAAATCCATAATTATTATTATTTTTTTTTTTTTAAATTGCATTTATATCTGCATTTATGTCAAAACCTAGAGTCTTTCAAACATCAAAATGGCATTTATTAATATGTATTTGTGTCAAAATGACATAAACATCTTTTCCTATTCTATTTTGCTTGGAAACGCTTCCAACACGCTTGCGTGTCGCGTGAAAAATAGGCGTCGGTCCTATTTCTAGCATGCACGCGTTGTCGGCGCGGCTCGAGACGTGCGTGTCACGCAGGCAGTGTGCAAGCTCTAACCTGTTAACACGGGAGCCGAAATAAAAACGGACACGCCACGCAGCTGACACGCTCACGCCACGCAGCCAGTGTGCAGGAGCTCTTACTCTGACTCTCAGAGATAAAATACTAAAAAACTGTTTAAAAACAGATTCTGTTTTTTTTTTTTTAAAGCTGCCCATGTGCTTTTTGAGCGGACAACCATACACATCAACTGTTGGCTTTTGGTAAAATTCGTTGAACTCTGACCTGTGAAGCAGCCCTATGGCCTTGTGAATGGCCACCCGCCCGCTGCCTTCTTTAGACTGACCATCTCTCTTGTCTCGTGCATACATGTTTTTCTCAGAGAAGTTACAGCCCAGGAAATCAAAGTGGGCAGAGTTCACAGCGATCAGCCTTGGATACAGCATGTTCTCTACCTGCAGAGAGAGTGTGCACAGTGCACAGGAGCTTAGATGTAGACAAAAAGTATAGTACGGCTTGTGCTGTGGCTGCCGTATGGGGATAAACAAATGTGTCAAGGACATGATTCAAAACAACTCACTAAAATAAAAGAAACTAATTGCTAAAAAACAACAACAACAACAAAAACAAACTGAATCTTTTTTGACAATTTTCCATAAACACTGCAAAGGGAGGGTGAGTATATTTTATAATTTGTACCTGCTGGCTCTCGTCAGAAAGGTTATTTCCGTACATGAAGCATCCCCGTTTAGAGGCGTGGCCATGTAAGTCCACATAATATGCCACACCCCCATCCTGGGGTGGAATTGCTTCCTGTTCCTCCACCTGTGGTACTGTTACCTCTACAGTAACAGGAGCTACAGTCTCCGGGGAGCTTGATGAGCTGTTCTGGTCCCCCCTCCCCATCTCTGTGGTGACCCAGGCGTTTTCCTCCATCACCATGGGAACTTCTGGCAGCGCGGGATTTGCGTCCTTCTCTGCATTTCGTTGGTTCAAGCTGACTTCGAGGGCAGTGAAGGGAGGGGACTGATGCTGATTGGCGGGTTTGATGCTAAGTGGCGGGGTCTGCGGCCGTGGGGGGCTGTTACAGTGAGCGCTGGACTGTGGATTGTGCAGGCGGTTGTGTGCGTGGTGGTACAGCAAAAGTGTTTTGGCTGCATAGATGGAAGGGTGCAGCTCAGGGCTGGGGTTCAGGTATTGTCTGTTCAAGTTCACACCCCTGGAATCAGTCCTGCAAACAAGAGACAGGTTACTAGAAACACTGTTTACTGATAACCCTTAACACACCATTGGCTGAGACACAGGGCTCCAGGATTGAATCGCATCACACACACACACACACACACACACACACACACACTACATAATATCACTGTGGTTAAATTATTAGTACGTAATGCTTCCAAAATAAAGTCAGGTGTAGGGAGAAAATCAAATTATTGCAGCAACTAGGTTACTACAGTGCATGTAAACGCAATCAATCACTTCCTTTGTAACCTGATTGTGTTACTGGCACAAGAAAAAAAAAAAAAAACACTGCCAACCAACTCATACAAACACCTGTTAACTGCTGAAATTCTAACTGCACTGTAACTTAACTGCAGCCCTGCTACAGGCTGAGCCGTATGATGAGAGAAAGCAAACTAGCTTTGTGACAACAATGGTGGATCCGTGTAGCATGACAATACAAATACATGACGTCACATTCCCAAGCCCTATTGACAGCGCCTTTCAAACACACATTACTGGAGAAACAGAAATAGAAAATCCTTACATATAATGTCAAATCCAACATTTACAAGCAACGTGCATAATATATCAATGCAAAACCATGTAACCAAGACAACAAATATAATAAACTGTACCAATCACTGAGTCAAACGACGTTGACATTGTTGGTGTGAGGATGGTGCATGTGACTACATGTGCAATTCTTACCTGTAGTGCCCACGAACGACCCCGTCTGGGTTGAGCATGGGAATGAGCTTGAACACAAATATTTTTCGAAGCACATGAGCACGAGGGTCATCTCTTCTTAGGATAAAGTTGAGGAAACCGTTGAACACAAAGGATGAGGGAGTCTCCCCGGGGTGCACTCGGCTGCTGAGAAAGAACACCTGCAAACACACGCAGCCACACGAGGGCCCACGGTCGGCTTCACTGTTTCGACATTACGAAAGAGAATACGGATTGCGTGTTTATGTATGACTGAGCGATACCCTTTTGCTGGAGAAGCGGTGTGGTCTTGGAGTGTTGGCGTCGGGAAACAGCTTGGGCAGACGGGGCTCTCGCTCATCTTGCATCCCGTTGCAGTTGGTCACAGTGATCAGGTCCACCCTGTTGCCATCTAGAGAGTGGCACAGCAACTCCCTATGATAATACACGCTGTCTGGTTCACTGACAGTGAGAGGATGGAAATTGGTGGGAGAGAAAGTAAGAAGGTGTACGAATTAATAGGGCAGTAATAAAAAAAAACAAAGCCAAACGTTTCAAACTGCATGTATTGTGTCTGTTTTAGAGGCGTCTCTGTGTGTGTTGCGCTTTACCCGCTCGGACTGAGCTGAGCAGCATTGGGGTAGCTCTTGTCAAACTGCTGCAGCATCTCCTGGCACTCACTATAAGAGAACGGGAAGCAGAAGGAGAAGTAGGTGGTCGCTCCTCTCGTCTCCAACAGCCGGTGAGTGAATGAGAGGATGAACTGGTTATCTACATTCTGCAACACAACAGAAGACAGAGACATATTATGAGTAAGATAATAATAGCTGTCAGAAGCCAGACTGACAGCACTCTGCCTCGCTGGCTCCTGTTGCCCACATTCTTCTCCCTGACAGCCTCAGGATGTCTAAATACCTCACATGTGGGTCTGTCCCGGATCCTTTCCCATCGGTTCTTGCCAGGTAAGGTGCGCACGAGAGGAGCCATGCCTTGGCTGTAGAGCTTCCTCTGGTTGTTCATGTTCATCACATTGATTTTCAGTATCTTCCCAGGGGCGGCTCCCCTCACGCTGAAGTAAAACCATGATCTGAAACACAAAAGCATGATTTTGGATGCTAGGAGTAATGTAGTCCCTTTCACACAGCCTGTTCAAGACAGAGTTGTTGCGCCTTTAAGCCGGCAGCAGAGGTAGTCACAGAGCCGAACCGACGCCTTTGTGAAAGGGACAGCCGGCGTGGCGGGACTACATGCAGAAATATGCCCAAATCAACCCACAGGCAGGTCAAAAAGTGACAAAGCAGCGTTCCGAGTAGCCAAAGTTATCAATAACTTACAGAAACATTGCGTGCATCTCAAACACATACACACACGCACGGATTTTAGCCATCTCTGTCCTTCTCTCTACCGACAATTATGCTACAGTAATGCATAAAGGTTGCTGTTCGTGGGCCGGGTTCACGTGGTTGATGAACGGTGCGGATCAGCTCACACAAACTAGACACCGACACCGTTGTGTTACGGCATGCTATGTGAAATTACACACTAGGGCGGCATAATGCTGCCTTTGCTTGGTTCTGTGTGAATAAACAAAGCCGACATAACGGCCAGACCTTCATTGCTGCGTTTTTTTTGGAATCTCTGTGTGGCTCTAGTGTAAGGGTTGTGTGCAGAAAGTAAACTCATTTATCTACACCTTTTGCTGTCCTCTCGTGTGAATAACATAAAATACTTGCTACATAAGCAGAGTTTTTTTTTTTTTACCTGTTTCCATTCTCATGTTCTGTGCCACCACAGTCTGGCTGCGTCCACACATTGAACTCATAATCAGGGGTTATGGATGGCCCTGAGAGGGCACTCCCACCAGGAGCTATATCGGCAGGAGGGCTGGAGCTGCCCTTCTCCACCTTCTCCACACGTGCCAGGTTCCCTGAGTCAAACTTGGAGCTGAAGACAACATTACCAAAGCGAGCCTCCATGGTTCTGGACTCTGGCCTCTCACTTCTCTCCCCTCTAGTTCTTCGCGAAGTGCCAGTCTGACATAGACAGCCTGGAATGAAATCAGACAAACGCAATTAAATTTACAATAAGCAAAAATATATGTAAGGAAAGAAAACAATGTGCTTCTGGTGGAACATCCAGTAAAATAACAAAAATACAAACAGCCCCTCAGTCTTGTACGTGTATGGTGCAGCCTTGTATTGCAATGACACAGCTTTTCGCCCTCCAAAATTGGTGTCATTATTCATTTAGTCACTGTTTTGTCCATAGTTTTGTCACACCCAAACAGCATGCATGTTGCTGGATGACATGACCAGGACACTGCATGTAATAAAAGGGACTGTAACTAGCAAAAAGTCAAATGTCATTTCTACTCTAGTTTTGAGTAGCCATACTGCCAGTTCTAGATATTTGAAATTGCATGTTGTAGTAGTAGCCTATCATACATTTGGGAGTAATATCTTTGTTTTAGATATCCAAAAAAAAAAAAGATAGCTTTGGTAACTCTTAACACTAATTAGGAAATCTATATTTGACTGAAAATAACGACGAAGGAAACGTCACATGGCATTCATATTTCAGATCAAAACTGAATGAAAGATATTTAAAATAAACTAATGGCAAAATATCCGTTTTGCTGGTAATTAGGCGTTAATTAGAGATATCATTTACATGAAAATGAAAACTTGCATAACAGCGACAACCTGAGGTCGCTAAGGAAAATACAGCCATAGCCAAAGTGTATACATGTTGTACAGTTACAACGCAGTGTACCACTGGCGCAGATTAATTGTTGCATGCTTATCATTTATGACAACATGTCTGCACCTCTGTCCTACGGGATAAAACAATGGCTGCTGTTTGATTTCAGTACCAGAGCAATAACAACAACAGCTGACCGAGATCTAGCACGCAGTAAGGGGGTGTGAAGTAACGTTAACAGCTAGAAGCTTTACAGTCGGTTCACAAGATGCTTTCGTTAAACACTATTTAAATCAGCAAATGCTAGCTTATATTTACTACTATGCTAGCCTTGGTGGCCATTGTCATAACGTTACCGTTACCGTTAATGTTACACACAGCTAATAACGCTAGCATACGTTTCTAAGCTACTGAGGCTAACTTAGCTAACGTTACCGAACTAACATTAGCAGTCGTTTCTCGAAACGACAGTATTTTTAGCAAATTGACGGTTTTCCATCGTTACACTGTTAATACATTGTAGCTGCACCAATGCTTTTAGGCGACAGAATTAATTTTCAGTCTTACAAGGCTATTTTCGTTCGATGTCCATTTTTGTTGTCATCGTCCTTCTTAACCCTCAATTCATTGCTCTGGATGCTGCGTTCAGGTTTCTCCGTAGAAATGAACGCTGCCTGGAAATGTTTCGCTTTTTGTTACAGTAGGCTGCGATGTTATCTGTTATTTTAGGGCTCCAAATGGCAAGAATTGTAGTAAAACAAGTTTGTAAAAGTAACTGATATTAGCAGTCAGAGACAATAAGAACCGTATTTACATTTAATACACACACAATTTTACTCATCAAGTGACCAACATTATGGTTATGACGCTATTCAGACTCTGGTGGACCTGCAGTGCAAAATACTTAAAGAAAGCAAAAAAAAATAAAAATAAAAATAAAATAGCAAGAACAAAGAAAGTGTAAAAAAAAAATCAAATATATAGCAATTAAACCAAATAAATCTCAGAAACAATTCACATTTTGCACCATAAGGCCTTCCTTTGTGTTGTATTTGTGTTGATGTTTAACTGAACTGCTGTGTTTACACAGAAAATGGTAAAATACTGTAGTATGGAAGTCACTCTTGGCTTAAGAGGGCTTAATTATGTCACAATGGCTTGGGCTAATTATTTCGAGTAAACAAAAGGTTTGGACTTTGTCCGGTTATGAAGCAGTTGCTTGAATAGGTATGTCAAATAGTTTGGATATAGGACTTGCATCTATGGTTTTGTCTCTGTGATTTATTCATCATCACCAATTGTTTGAACAATTGGCTTCCCTGACAGCCTAATAAAACCACGTTTCTTCTTTGTAACTAAATTAGTTACAGACTTGGTATGAAATAACCTCCTCAGTTTGTCAGATAATCTATATAACCCTCTCTCTGGGATTTAAAATAAAGGCAGATGTGACACCTACGGTACATTTAATTACACACATTTGTTGGAACTTACTTTTGCTTGCTTATACAATCACCCATGGTGGGAGATGTTAACGTAGAAATAACTAAATTGATCAGAGCAATTGGAATCTCTACACGCTATGGCCTTTTAACTTACTTAAACCTGCAATTAATGTTGTTGTTTTTTGCCCCTTGGGGGCAGTGGAAACAAAACAAGCTGTAAACGCAACACAGTAAGTTGATATGGTGAACTTGTTAGCAAATTGTTGCCTGTTTACACATGCAATAGACAGAGCATTCATTTGAAGTCATTACTACGGAGTCTGGTCACCTGGCACGTTAGTTCAATATTCACTCTCCTTTTAGTTCTGTCATGTTCTCTACCATCTCCTGAGAAAATATCTTTCCCTTTAGCTGAATGCTCCGTTATGTTTCCGTGTTTTCTTCACTAACTTTGTCTGTAGTTTGATGCTGGGCACGTAGCATGCAGTGGGTTTTTACCAAAAAGCAACACTAATGAGAGCAGTGAGATTGCACCAAAACAATGAGCTGAAAGATGCTGAAACACTCGACTCACTGTAGAGCTGAGGGGAACTGCACAGTCAGGTGACCATTTTCTGTATTGTCGTCTCTACTGAAACCTTTCACATTACACGTAGCAATTTGACCAAATGTTCATATAAAACTATTGAAATATTTTAGAACTTACCTGAATCTGTAACTGAAAGCGCTCCTATCATCTGGCAGTTCACGCACAAAGAAAATTATCAGTTTTCTTTATTACTCTACTGTGGTTTACTGTGGTTTCCCCTTTTCATTACTGTGACTGTTTCTATTTCTTAATCTTTTTCTTATTTCATTTTATTTGCAGGCTACAGAGTTACAGAGGAGACCCTCAGGCTCAGGCCAAACGTTTATGACTTCAGACTTGCTTTGCACGGTTGACGATTATTTTGGACTGGTCCCCTTAACATGATAATTACATTTGCACAAACAATGCAGTGGTGCAAAATGATCCCTTCAATCTCAATTTAGTATTCACTATTCACTCACAGTTTTAAGTATTGAGTGTTTATGTTGTGGGGAATAGTGAAGGAGTTCAAGAGTGTGCTTTCAGACACAGCCATTGTTCGCTTTTCTTTACCATGGCTCATGTGTTTTAGTGTCTCATGTTGCCATGGATATTTTGTTTGTCTTGTCTACATTTGGTACCAGGCAACCACCAGCCCAGTCACTATTTTGCAGAAATGAACACAGGTTTACTTAAAGGGACAGTTCACCCCACAGCTATTCATTCTAGCATCTATTTGGGCCCTCCTCATACTCAGTACCCCCCCCAGTCCGATGCCCCTGGCTAGCACTTTTCTCACAGAGGTGTCTATGTTGAGTCATCTCATACAACATCAAGGGAAAATTGAATTTACTGTTTCCAAGTAGAAATAAACAAATGCCTCTTGATCTCCTTTTCTTAAATTACACAATTACTTAGCAATTGGAAGATCAGAACAGGCATTACCCTTGATATGGCTCATGATGTATGTACCAGCTTGAGTAAGAAGTAAGCAGTTGAGTTGTTGAGATTTAACATGAAATACACGAACGCAGATTCATTACATTGCTCACTTTTTAAAACAGTGAACGTAGGCTTGTGTCTTTTCAAATAGTTAGATGTTTAACGTTTATAATGAATCGATTAGGACTAGTATCCATCTTTGTTTAGTGATGTTACCCATTGTGCTGTAGTGTGTGACCTGCTTGGAATATTGATCAGTAATCCCTTCAACTACAGTATGACTATTGGTAAAACAGGGAATATGATTGATGTAGTAAGGTTCCAGCCTGTGAAATCTGTTACCATTGTTCTGTATCTTATGTTTCAAGGCATTACATTCAGTTGCACACTACTTCAGCTACAGAGACACAGCATTTTGATTGGTGTACACAGTACACAGAGCAAAGCCACGTTTAAGTAAAACTGGAACGAATGTAGACATCTCATATCTTTGGGTGAGAATGCTTCTTATTCATGAACCCCATGTTTTTCACTGGAGGAGAAAACAATTTTAATATTTTATTTCCACCTACTGTAGTGCTTTGTGAACATTATGTTTTGTTCACTCTGTCAGGGTTGGCCTGGTGGAGTCACAAATCAGACTCCTGGTGGGAAACATGGAGAGAAATGTGAAAGTTTGCAGCAACAAAGTATTTGGTACTCATTGGCCCGTATTTCTGTTTCAGAGAGCGAATGAGCACAAGGTGGCGGACTGGACTTGTCTTTTATACGGAGGGCTCTAAAAACCTAAAAATAGATCTGACCATGGAACTCCTGTCCTTCAGTGATGCTAGTATGTTTTATATGTTTGACTTTTCCAGGGACAATGTCAGCTGGGAAATGCCTAATGGAGAACGCAAAAGGGTCTTCAGTCCGAAACCGAAGCCCACAGTGAGCTGTCAAATCTCTGCCACACTACCAGATAGTCACACACACTACCAGATAGTCACACACACTACCAGATAGTCACACACACTACCAGATAGTCACACACACTACCAGCCAAGGCCAAAGCTGACAAGATAAGCTAAACCAGTTTTTGGATGTGAAAATGTCTTAACTATTCCTTTAACATGCCAAGTACTTGTGGTAAGATGTGAATAAAAAAATGAATCAACCAACCAAGCTCATGCTACAGTTGTCACGCAAACAAACAAACAAAAAAAAAATTCCTTTTTCTGTACAGGAATCAGTGTCTGTGACTAACGGCTCATCTGTCCAAGCGTCCGCACCCAGCAAAGCTGCTTCCCTCTCCATGAGTCCACGGGGGCCACAAAGAGACCTGGTTCCCCCCCACTCTGAAAGTTCTTCTAACAAGTTCAAACCTGGAGAGGAGCCAAACATGCTTGTTCTTGGGGGAATAGTCTCTGTAAATTATAGTGTGGTCTAGAAGTACTTTATCTGGAAAGTGTCCTGAGATAACATTTCTTATGATTTTACACTATAAATAAAATTGAATTGAACCAAAGACACCTGCTCTGACTGCTCTGCCGGTGATTCACTCAGTAAGAGTCTGTCTCAAAGTGTGACCTCACCAAGCCCCAAGAGAGCCTGAACTCCTGAGCTTCAGAAGCCGACCAAGAATGTCAGAATTGACCTGGTATGCAAAACTATCTTCAGAGGTGTTCTGTTAAGTTGACATACACTATTAAATACAACTCAGCTAAGTCTTAAGAGACCTATTTGCTGCTCTGTCACACTGTTTATGTAAAAAATGCTGGTCTAAAAGACATTCATATTTTTTGACTTACCTCACTGTCTGTTCCCTCTCAGAGTCTGCCCACTGTTGAGCCACCAAGCCTGCTACAGGTGTGAAAACTTATCAGAATAGAGAAATAGAATGGAAACTTCTCTTTAGTTCCCTCTAGCTGCACACATTTCTACTCTTTCCTACCTTGTTGCATGCCCCGTATGACAGACATCCTCACATGCAGTAGTCATGCTGAGGTTCATAGAAGGCCTCTTGTAAGGTGGACTGATAGGGCTGGGCGAATGTCATATGTTTTCACCACAAGAGGGCAATGAAGCCTTTCTGCTGGCCTCTTCCTCAACCGTAGCAAAGGATTGGGACACATCATTCAAAGACTCGTCACTTGGTGACAGCAAAAGCTGATGCATATTAGAGTTAAGGGAGCATCTTTACCTTCTGTAATCTTTTTATAAATGGCCGAGTCCTCACAGAAAGAAAATGAGGATTTTGAGCGATGCATTTTTCACCTTAATGTGTTGATTTGCAGAGGAGATATTAGTATTGAGGTGCTGATTAATAATTTTGTGACGCATTTGTGAGGATGATCTATCACGCTGTCCTTTAAAAACGTATTTATTTCCTTTTTCGTGCCGTTGTTTGATCATTTTCCTGGAAGTGCTGTACCCAGAGGATAATGTTTTGTCAGTTGACCTGTGGGAGCTCTTTGCAGAGTGGCGCTTTTAAGTCATCTGCTGGCTTTGATTAACTGTAATTAATGACAGGGAGAAACAAACATCACTCATTATTGAATGGTAATTGTTTATAGGCCTTTTTGAATGAAGAGCATAATAGCAAGTATACTTAAGATTTGAGTACCACAAAAATCACACTCAATCTAACACCATTAAATAGACACGCTGCATCGCAGACGGCAAGATGGAACTGGTGCATTAAAGTGTCTAAAGCTAAGTTTTACATCACAGAGTCCTCTTTAACACATGTAAATAGCATCCACAGTAGAAAATATGACAGAATGCTACATTGCCTTATAAGGTAGTTTCCTATTTTCACATGGTTTGGACTAGATTTCCACCTTCTTCTTTGGCTTTTGATTTCTTTTCTTCACCAAATGTAACATTTCTGACATTCAGTAATCCCACAATGCAAATTTGTGAACAGGACTTACCAATTAATTACATTTAATGGGCATAAGACGTATGTAATGCAGATCATGCCATCAGAGTTTTCTCATCAACTGATAATGTGAAATGGTTTCTGAGTGCTGGAGGGAGAACAGGAATTAGATAGTTAGGTTGACCAGTTCTTGACCTCTGAAGTATGCATTCATTGTACATGAACTTGTACATCAGTCTTGTACAATAAAATAAAAAAGAGCCCAAAAGGTATTTTTTTCCTGTGAAAAATAAGACTTGACCTTTACCTTTGATGGATTAATGAATATTACATGACTTGTCATCATTCACGTAACATTTTGAGCTGATTGACAGTAGTTGAAATTTGGATAAGCAACCTACCACAAGCTTGCTTCTATTGTCTTTTGTTGAAACACAGTATGTATCATTAGTCGGGGGGGGGGGGGGGGGGGGATCCGTGCCAGACGAGACACCCAGATACCCAGCCATAGGGACCAGACTCATAGCATGGCCTAGTTAAGGGTTTTCTGTTGTTTGCATCCCAATCCGGTCAAAATTTCCCAAGATGTAGCTTGTAAGAGCGTGTATGTTGTTGCTTAGGAACAGTTTTTGCTGTGTCCCCATGCAGTAGGTGGGCTCTTTATGAATATCATTACATATCCCCATTCAGGGAAGGCGAGGCATCTTTATCCCTTGCAGACCATGTTTATCGCTATTTTCACTCCTAAATTCGGGAGGGATGTTGCTCACTGTGGTTTTAGACCTTCATGTATTTACTGATAGATGCAGAGTAACTGCTGACATAAAGGAGAAGCTGAATAGGGAGACACACTTTTAAATAGTTATCGACAGCAAAGCAAGCCTATTTTCTTACACAGAAACGACGTACTTACATTTGTCTCTAATTAATCATGGACAACATTAGGACTTCATCCAGAGGTGTATCCACAGGAGGTCCAGTCTAGGGTACGGGGCTCGCCTATAGTTGTGGCCCCTCTTACTCCCGCCGCGTGCACTCTGTGTGGGGCAGAGGCTCAGGGCATGGCCCCCTGTCTTCCTGCTGGGCCTCCATCTGCTGCGGAGGTGGTTAGGTCCCCAGATTGATGGCAAGACAATGAGTTTATGACATGTGTCGTCGTGAGTGACAGAGGGCCTTGTCCCAACTGGGCCTCCTGACGACAACGGATCTCACATTTGCAGTCGGCACTATGCCAGGGCTAATGGGAGGAGTGATCCTCCTGCTGTGGAATGGGACTTGTAGTTTACAGCTGGCTGGTAATTCAGGACAAGGAGCAAATCTCTCTGGCTTCTGTCTTTAGACTCTTTGGTGGTACGTTAGCAAAGCCTTCCATTATGTGGCTAGATCTGAGCGAACAATAATCTATGGTAAAAGCTTGTGCAGGCATCCATAGAAACTAGCCTTCGATGCCGACTTCTGATAGTGTTGATACTTGCCAGTGAGCACTACTACGCCTCTTCTACGCAGAGACGTTATGAAGGCTTCTAAACTGGTCTCTGAAGTTCCCCAGTTGACCCAGCAGCACTCCTTTCACACACCTGTCAACGCGCTGTTTCTTTCCACTTTGGTGGGTCCAAGTTAAAAAGAAATCGCTTCCTTCATCTCCCACTCCTCTCCTCCTCGCCCCAAAACAGGATGATAAAAGCTAGGGTTTCACATCTGACAAACTGCAACAATGCTACTGTGCCTTCAAAGGGGAAGATGCCACATTGTGAGATGACAGGTGTATTGAAATGAAAGTGTTGTCTCCTTCCCGGGTGAGATCAGAGGAGGCCCGGTAGATGCGCGCTGTTATGTTGCTATGAGTGATCTGACCAGCGTCGTGGAGGAGAGGTGTCATGGCGGACAGACTTACTGGGATGTGTGTCTGTGGCAGGTTTTCCTTGAAGGAATTTGCTTTACTTCCAACTGTCAGGATTCTTTTTTAGCTTAGCTGACTATCAGATAGTGTATGGTGCTGTAAATTACTTTCAATTACTGCAAATAGTAGTAAGCTGGCTCCAACAATAAATACTTCATTGATCAAGGTTATTATAAAATATACTACACCACAGTCAATACCAACAATGCAGATTTGATATTTGGTATACGCAGTTTTGTTTTTTGGCATGTGCATGCATACGTCTGAAACAGACTATGTGGTAGCTAAACTCTTTCTACTTATGTTTTTTTGGTACCCATGGGTGACCTTTAGAGGGGTGTTACATGCTACTCTTACACTCTTACTCTTACAACCCTGTTTCTTCCCGTATTTCTTACAGCAGGCATACTTGATTCAGCTTCTGACAAAGAGGAACAACTACATCCTCACCCTCCATCACCAACCCTTGTTTAATTTGACTTTTTCCTATTCTTATTGTAGATTTTCTTTGTTTTTCTGGGCTGACATCATATAGTCAAACCCAGCAGTATTGTCTTTATTCTGCATTGGATTAATTCTAACTGTATGTAAATAACTGAAAGAGTTTAATTTGCAAAAAAAAAAAAAAAGAATGAATAAACCAAAACCAGTTTAATTGTATTACCTTGACTGAACAAAAAACACAAGAAAAAATAGAAACTGAGATATTTCTTTTGGAAAAAACCCTTCCATGCACTTTAAAATATGCATTGTATGTATTGTCTAAATAACGTTGTAAACATTGTGAATGTTCTGTCATTTTGTTGCAATACTTGAGCTGGTCAGGGGTTGATATAGCGAGGATGTGAGCGCGACGCCATCCTGATGGAAAACTTGACAAAATTCATCCCCCTTTTAAATCAAGCTTCAAAAAAATATGATACTTCATCCTATGATTTGAATACGGGTTGCCAGATTTAGGCTAGATTTAGAAAGAAACAGATTTAGTACACATATATGCAGATGTGATGGAACCTTGGTAATGTCAGCGTAAATCAGATGTTTTAGAGTCATGTGATATTCAATTAATAACCTTAAGAGACTTCATGACAGCAACAAAGCAACAAAAAGACAATAAGAAAAAAAAAACTGACAACAGCTGATCAAGATAAACATTCTTTTTTTCTCGTGCTAATCTTGTATGGAAACTACGTGATTCTTAATCTTGCAAATAAGAAGTACCTACTGTATTGTACTACCTGGTCCATACACAGTGATTTGCAGAGCCCGCAAAGTATCCAGGGAGATGTAAAGAAATTGGTTGTTCTAGATGTCAGTCTGTCACTATTAAGCAATGTGAGAGAGTGAAGCCTTAAAGAAGATAGAAGGAGAACACATGGCAACACACACGACTGTTTGAGAGTTAATGAGCAAAAAATGAAAATATTTGCTTAGTGATTCTGACAGTTCAAATGTACGGTATTTGTAAAATGTAACCTGATACAATAAAATATTGTCACTGGCATGGAAGAAACATAAACATCTTACAAATTCCCCTCCTGACATAACAGTTTGACCTGAAGTTTAAATTCATAAGACTTTAAATGGAGTTATGTTAATGATCATAGACGTGACATAGACGTTTAGATTGACAGGTGTAAATCACTGTCACTTGTTTTCCTTCTGGAGAAAATCATCTAATGTGTACTGTTACTGTAAATATGCAGTAGCCTACAGTCACATTAAACAGTGTCGAGAGACATCCTGGCACAAATCAGAGACACACACATGGACGCCTTGTGCTATATTCCTCCACAATACACAGTAAACACACAGTAAAACACTCTCCATGTGATGTGGCTTTGATTTCCTTTGGTCACAAGCTTGCTTTCACATCATTTTAGCACATAGCCAATCTCTTTCCTGCTCACTGTTGTCGCAACCAGCTAACTTTGCCACCGTGTTAAAAACAAAGATAGCCAAGTTAGCAGCAGCCACAAATTAATCAGCATCTGGAGTCAAAGAAGTCCAGTGCGCAAGTGTGTAAGCAGGAAACGCTCAGCACAGCACTGAACCCACTGTATTGCTCCCAATTTAAAAGCAACCTAAAGGATGTAACTGGGGCCTACGGACAGCATAAGCACAACATGGAAGACCACCTGTTCCTGGATGGCACCCTGCCACTGCTCTCTGTCTGCCTGCTGTGGAGGCTAGCTACCCACTGATGAGGAATTAGAAAGTCATTAAGGAACACAAATAGCAGGATGGCACAGTCGCAACCAACTCCATACTAAATGTGTGTCTTCATTTACAGACTCATGGGGAAAAAAACTAACTTTACATTTGCTCATTATTGACGATATTTACATTTACAATTTAGATTTGTTAACTGTCTTTCATTATATCTCACCTTTGAGATAATGTCCTTCAATGTAAATAATGATACAAAAAGTAAAATTCAATTTAGGTCAGCTTGAATTCATGTTCGTTGATGACAATACTAAAAGAAATGCACACTGCGGCCATTGGTTTGCAAAATAACCAGTACATATGGCTGCTTGAAAACAGTTTCACCTTAATTATTAGGGAATTACTGGAATTGCTTGCTCTTTGTAAATTATAGAGTGTGGCCTAGGCCTACTCTATCTGTAAAGTGTCCTGAGATAACTCCTGTTATGATTTGATACTATAAATAAAATTGAATTGAAATTGAATTGAATTAATGCACAAAAAGTGATGGTTACTCCAATACTTCCAGGATCTCACATGAAATAGACCCAGGGCCTAAGGATAAGATGGAAGCAACAGAGATGCATCCCAGCAGGGTCCTAAATACTCCGTGAGTCACAGACTGAAGGAGGAATCAGTGAACGGTGCATTTCAACAATGCTGTCAATAAGAACAAGCCTCGACAGCCATGCAACAGTAGCTGCTCTGTGAGGCTGTACTAAGGCACAGCGGTGCATGAGCTAAATGCTAATGTCAGAATGCCAACATGCTTACAGTACGTGACGATGCTAACAGGTTAGCAGGCATAATCTCGCCCCCATTTTAGTTTTTAGCACTAGCAGGTACTTAGTCATAAACCAAAGTATTGGACAAATTAAAATTCTGCCATGGTGATCGATAGATAGTGCTAGATGAAAAGTCAGAGGATCACCAAAGTGAACATGAATGTGTGTACCATGTGTGAAAGTTTCCACAATGGCCTTTCCTCCCTTTGTCAGTAGGAGGCCTTGGGCCTCCAGGTGCATCTGGCTAACAAGTCATATGCTATCCTCAGGATGCACTTCTTTACCAATCACACATTGAGGCCACAGTGGGGCAGTGAGTCACTTGAGCCAGTCCATCTAAACCCAGCTCGAGATACAGTTCATATTTCTGACATTTTAGTTTAACCTGTTGTTTTAGGCTGCGGTGCTCCTGGTATCAAAAACTGCTGCATTTTGCTCACAGTAGACATTTTGGCATTTAATAGGAGGATTATCATAGGGGTAATTGATTAAAAACAACTGCATTCCATTTAGGCGAGCTAGTACCAGGGTCCTGGTATTGTATGTATCGTGTGTGTATATTATGGCTCATGGGACACATGATGGAACTGAACCATTGTTAATTAAATCACCTGTGCTTTTTTTCTGCTATAACAAGTAAAATGTCTGCAGTGAAAAGGGTCTATTGCATCCACAGCTGCTGCTGCTGCTGCTGTTGACTGTGTTGGGTTAATGAGTTAGCCAAATCAGCGGGCCAAACTACCCTAACCTGACCCAGAACACCAGCATACACCTGTCCCTTTCACCTCACACAGTATCCTTGCCCCATGTCTCTCCCTCCGTGCCCCCACCTTCCACCCTGCAGCACACCTCACAGTTTGAAAACCTGTCTGGACCAAAGCGGTGAACCGCAGGGTGACACACAGACCCTCCATAGACACATATCCCTAGAGCCACGCTGCTAGCATGGCTAAATAATTATGCTATACTATAATTCAGTTCTTTAATTTAATTTTATAACCAATTTGAGCTAGGTATCAATATGACATGCCTCCCTGGTGCCATCTGTCTGGTGCTCACTGGTCACACTATCCCTGTACGAGTGTTTGTGGTACCTAATTAAAGGCTTCAAATGATGTTGCAAATGAAGTTTTTCAGTTGTCTCCACAGCTGGCAAGGCAGGCAGCACTGACTCTAGAGGTTCAACTAAAGGGCAACGAGGCCTGGGGTTTCCGGTGACAAGGTAGGAACTCTAATGTCTCTAAAAGTCTGCCGGGAGCTAGATTGATCTGTCTATGGTGTGGTGGATGGAGCACATAAAGACACATAGAGCTGCAGATTTTTGCTGGCAATGGATGGAGAAAAGTGGCAAAAAGAAACTGGTATGGTGTTAGATAAGATTTGGAGATGGGAAGAGGTAGCCCTTGCCAGTTCTAGTCTCTGGAACAGCTGTTAAAATGTGGTACACTTACGGAACCACAATTTCTTTCAGCCTACAACAGCTACTGTCACGTTTCCCATGGTCCTTGCTCTTAAAGGGAGATCCTTTATGAGACTTTGATTTGTGCTATCCAAGTGATTTCAACACCCACAGACGCAGACAGCTGCCTGTCTGAAATGGAAATTACAGCATAGAGTCTTGAATTGATCATTTCACAACACTTCTAGGAGGTGGTCCGCCAACACTGAATTAGCGACCGACTCCGTGGGCTCGTAGAATGTTTGAGATTTTACATCCAAATGAGTTTTATTTGACTGTAGGCCGTACAGCTGTGAATCATAAAATGTCTACATATCCCAGTAAAATCTCCACGGGAGCAGTCACAGTTGGCCGTTGTTCAATTATTCAGTGCCTATGGAGCGGCTCCAGGATCGGTTTCAGTTTGACATTATAACCATAGTCCTGACTCTCTGCTGTTCACCTTAAGGAGAGCCTTGCTTATATTTTCACCTGAGCTGGATTGTTTTTGAAATAGCACATGCAATTTATACTTCCACATGGGTTTTCCCTTGAACTCTTCCAGTGGAGTAGCTCAATTTAAAGCTGCACTAATCAACAGTTCCATATCAGCAATAGATCAAATAACTATGAGTAATGTAAAAGGGGTTGATTGTAGTGACGAACCCACAGAGAATTATCACCCAACGCTGCAGCCCTCATTAGCTCTATGGAGCGTGTTACCATCAAAACGCAGCGCGAGTGTTTGGGTCAGAGCTAATACTAGCTTGGAGCTGAGAATTGTTGTTGAGAAATGAATAGTCAATATGCAGCTTTAAAGCCTCTCCCTTTGGACCAGACAACGGCTCAGTAGATCGGTGGTGGTATCTCTGATTCATATGGACAGCATGTCCAGTAACTTCAGCAGACTGTGTCTGATCACTACATGATGAATGTCTGTTTCACCGAGGCCCTGAAATGCATCAAGTGCATCAAAGCCCTATTCGGGCCGCACTGCTTGAGAGGTCAAGGTACGTGGGAATCTGACAGATATCATGAACGCGGCTATAACTCCTATCTTTTACACTTAAATTCTGCAGCCATAATGCACTGCACTTGGAGAGTTACCCCAAGGCTCACTAGCCGCCTGAGTCATTGACACACCCAGTGACTTCGACTGCACAGTCAATTACCCATCTACCTTTCATGGGCCAGGAGTAGAAGACAGGGAATGAGTTCATCCATGCATTCAACCTACGCCAGCCATGCCTCCACCAGAGGTGAAACCCATATGCAGACGGGAGAGACAAGAGGATATTGGGTTATTTTTTTTTCTTCTATGTGGGGAATAAAGGTTAATAACAGTCCTTTCCTGTGTCATATTTGACATGACCAGTCATCGCAGTAATTACAATCATTACACTCCAAAGGATGTCTAGTTATCCCTCTTAAACACAGGCCGCACAAAGGAAATCAATTATTCAATCAGAGCTCTCCCATTCATCCCTGCCTGAGTTCACTTAATTTTGGGCCTGGGTGAATCTGCCGCAAATAAACCCCACGACCGGAGAAGAAAAGACGAACAGGCCCCTAATTTGTACCCTTTCAGGCGGTCAATCACTTTTCAAAGGAATGCAAGCTTATTCTGACAATCAGGCCGACGTGAATGGGAATGGGTTTCATCTGCTACTTTACATAAGTTATCTAGTGATAAAGAGGGCAGAAGAAGAGAGTGTGAGAGAGGGAGGGGGGGGGGCTTTCTGTCGACAAGTGAAGCCTGTGGCCCCCTCCGCTGTAACTCTCAGCCCCCTCTCTCCTTTCTCTCATCCCCCTTTCACCTCATCTCTCACCCATCCTCCGCTCCTCATCTTGCCCGTGCCCACTAGGATTGGCAGCATGTAATTTAAGAGCATGGGCACAAAGACCAAATGCCAAGCCCATAATGGAAGCTGGATGTGTTCTGATTTAAATGGGCTTCTCTGCTCAGGGCCCAGGGCCTGTAATTAAGATCACTGGGACAAAGGCGAGGAGACAGTCTCACAATGCAGTTGGGACCTGGTTGAAGAAGAGGGAGAGAAAAAATCAGCTCCTCTACCCAAAATTGGAAAGATGTTGCCTTCCATTTTATTTTTTTAAATGGACACTTCAGTAGTTTAAATAAAGGCAAAGAAAGTTAAAGTGGGCGAATACATGGCTACAAATACTTGTTGTTACTTCCCTGTGATGATCTGATGAATTTACTTGTGCCGGTGGTGTCCATTCATTAAAACGACAACCTGGACGTGCGTACTTGAAATTAGTCTCGGCTAACTTTCAAGGATCCACCGCAGTCCATGCATCTCTTTGATTGCGTACGGAGTACGACACATTGCAAAGAGCAGCTTAACTTCAGAGAGAATTACTATTACCAAGCACTGACTCCATCAGCATTCCTGCAGGGGTATTTGATCAATCTGAATGATGAAAAGACTACGAGAGGCCTTCATATCCGGATGGAGGGCTGGAAGTCTCGTCCTCCATATCCGTGCACCCTCCATCACTCTCTCCTGAGCGTTTTTTTTTGTTCCCGAGGACACACTCTAGCTCCTAGTGCTCTGGGTGGTTGTGTGTTCAGACCTTTTTCCGTTTAATTAGATTTGTTAAAACAATTTTTGGAGTGCTTTATTCGGTAAAAGCTCTCAGGGGTTAATATCCGCAGAACACTTCTGTTCAGCTTCTTTTCACCAATGGAGCATAAATTATTTAAATTATTCAGAATTGTGCGACCTTTTATCTCACCCCCTTTGAAGGCAGCAAATTAAAAATGCAAATGGGCTAACTAATTAATATGCAAATGCATTCATTCCCAGTTAACAATTAGCAATTAAACCTGCAGTGTCTAGAAAGAGCACTGACAAAATTAGCAACTTATTTTTTCATTTGAAAAATAGTCAGTCCGGAAAAAAAAAGAATTGATTGACGAAATGACTTTTACTGACAACCACCTGCCTCGATATAAACAAAATTAATAGGATGTCATGTAGGAGACACAGAAATCGGAGGAGAATCATGTCACAAACAACAGAAATGTACGTCGGTTTGGCTGCAAGACTCGTATATTTCATAACTCAATCAAACATTAATTGAAACATGAAAGTCTGCTATGTGTGTGAGGGATTTATTTAAGAGCAGGGAAGACAAAACACAGCCAAAAAGTAAGGCAGCCAGAGATACAGAGGAGTTAACACATTGCATAACACAACTTATTTCAGCTCTTTGTTTTTGTTTTTTTATAGCTATGGTCAGATATCCAGAACAGAAAAAGACCGGCAGGAAACCATAAAACACCGAGAGCTGTCAAACTGTTTCCTATTTCCTTCAACACGCTCAAATGCAATCTTACACTTCACGCTATCTCCTATATTACACCTTATGATACCTAATGTTACAAACTCGACATCAATCATGCATGCCAAGCCCCGACTGTCTCTCCAGTGTCTGAATTTAACCACATCCAGATCCTTTGATGTGATAGCGGTAAGGTGCGGGGACCGGGAGGCGTGAACTGCACCTCCTTGTAAAGGTTATCTGTGATACACAGACCCGGGGGCACCTGCCTCATGCACAGTTCACGCACGTCGCCGCTATTCAGCCGAGAACATACAAAGTGATGTATGTGTGGAGATCACTGTCAGCTGTGGAGCTATGACAATAGAGGTCAGTCAGTCAGTCAATCAGGGAAATGGGGGTAGGGGGGTGGGGGGGCAGAGAACAAGAAAGATTTTTTTTCTTTGAACATCCCTAGCTAATATACTTCTAATCCCCGTCAGTGTTCAACTTGATCTCTTGTCAGCCTTGCAACTTCTGCCAGAGGGCTCAGCAACGTGATCATCACCTTTCGACAAGAGCTCAGTGATTGCCGTGCCTTTAAGACAATGGTTCTTGTGTTTCATTAACTTGCATTAAGTGCCCACGTCCCCTGATGCTTGAATGCTATATTGCCAAAGAAGGTTCATATTTTATTTATCACAGTTTAATATTGTTTTTGAATATTTGCGGTGCCTTAAGGCCTGGCTCGTAGTCACGTTATGCTCTTTAATTTCTCACCGGAATTGAATTTCTATCGCTAGGAGTGACGTTTGATTAAAAACATTTTCTTGCATAAAAATGTAAGCGAACATGAAGTTATTCTCCACGCCACAGCTGTTTGCTACAATATCTTTGGATTACGCTCTCACTTGTTATTTAATGCACTCCTTAATTGAATCGTGTCTTGTTTACATCGCAGATTGTGCGCCGAACATCACACCTTACTGACCATTTATGCCGATGACACCCTGCAGCTCTAATTTATTCGCTGGTTTTCATATACATACTGGTAATATACTAGCAACTGCATAATTACTGCGTTCAACACAAGACACTCCCCATGCATCTCTTTATCTGCTCACTCTAGGAATAAATAGAACTAAAACACAAGAAATGCAGCAAAGAGCTTCTTTCAAGCAAACAGGCTGGGGGTGGGGTAGATAATTAATTCTGAGATTAATGTACTGTAGCAGTGGTGTGTTATTAAAACGCTATTTTTAAATTACAGCTCAGAAAGCACCCCCTTGGGATTAAGAATGTTAGCCACTGATCTCTGCTTAAGTTATAGATGGAAAGGGAGGTGTGTGTGTGTGTGTGTGTGTGTGTGTGTGTGTGTGTGTGTGTGTGTGTGTGTGTGTGTGTGTGTGTGTGTGTGTGTGTGTGTGTGGCTCATGCTGTGGGCTGACACCAAATAATCTTTTTGGTGTATGCTCACCTCAGTGACTCCGTTAGTCCCTTTATCAATGGAGTTAGAGCTTTTTAAAAGTATTTAGAGTGTTTGATGGGCGAAATAGCAACTGCTGGCTTACAAGAGGCTTTTGATTAATGGATCTTGCTGTGTCTGTTGTAAAACACTTGTTTGCAGAGCAGGGGAATGTTGGGAGGTTGTTGTAATATAGTTGACCGATTGTTTGTCGTGATATGGCAGTTAAAATGTACACATCTCAGAGCAGGTCCTGCTTAAAGGAGGATGACAAACTCAACCTGAGGCTCATTTTTTTTTCAGTTCAGTTATGATTACATTGCACATGCTAAAGTAATTGCTGACTTCCAGGAACACTTTACCGTTCACCTTTGGGCTAACCTGGTGTTTGTTTTATGCCGTATTAACTGATATTTCGTTTGCTTGAGGATATTGACATTATTGAGTTTACATTCACGTAGTTGTATGCACAATTTTGAAGTATCACGGTGGTGAGAGTGAAGCAGAACAGTAAAGCTGCGGGACATAAAACCGAAACAATGAATTGCGATCGCATATTTCAATGCATAATCAGCCAAAGTTCGCATATTTATGCGGAGGCCGTATTTTTTCAAATACGCCGCACTTTCGCCGCATAAATTGACAATTTCTGCGCAAAATATGCAGGGCTTGCATAATTTCATAATCCCCGCATTTTCGTTGCAAAAAAGTCACATATATCTTAGCAGAAAGTTGAGAAATGTTGCGTTTACTTCACACAAGAGCAGCCATCTTCCCGTTGTCATGGGAACATTATGAAGTGATGTAATTTCGCCTAGTGAGAACACGGTGTTAGGGGAATCACTTTTATTTCTCTTTTTCAACAAACCACAGTTTTTGCAAGTTCCCGCAATTTCATCGCATAAAATTGCATAAATATCCCGCATATTCCATCGCATTTTTTAAGACAACGTGGCGCATAATAAAGGATTTTTGCCCGCAACAATCACAAAAAAACTCTTTCCGGAGGGACTGAATGCTAAAATGCTCTGTAAAAGTGAGGGGAACTGTAGAGTTGCGGGATAATTCGTTGTATATTTGTCACTACAAGCGAAATAGCGCGCAGTCATTTAGTCCATTTATATTATAAAAGTATGGAATAACCCAACTTTAAAACCTTGTGTGCATTCTTGTGTTCCTTGCCCCATCAGACTTCTTTTTCATTTTTTTGCAATGTTCTCAGATTTGAGCAATCAACTTAATAAAAAGATTAATGTTGCCATTGGAATAATGGCAAAAACCATGAAAATAAGACCCAAGTGGAAATTATATCTCAAGATCGAAAGAGTAATGGATGCTAAAATACGCTTGCAGTTAACAAAGCCCAGGTGAGATCAGCCCCACTCAAATATTGAATCATACCTCTCTCATGTGCTTACCATTTGGGCTAACAGCACTTTAATTTCTAACAAATGTGTTTAAAAAAAAAAGGGCTGTGCAATGGCGTGTTTGGTGTTTTAAGCCCCCAACGTAGCCTTCCAGGGTTCCTAGGATTTGGCAATGGTTATGGTTATGGTTAGGGTTAGGGTTAGGGTTAAGGTTAGAGTTAGGTGCCTTGAAGTCTAAGGTCGCAGCGCTGCCTTGAAGGAGACGTTGGGGGCTTAAAACACCATCGAGCAAGAGATGACCACAACATGACAGAGAGAGTATTGGAGTATTGCTCTCTGGATTGGTGTGTTTGTCAGACCCCATGCTTGTGTGTGTGCATGTGTTATGTTCTGTTTTTAACATTGGCAGTGAGTGCTTTGCACCTGTGGCTGCTGGCAGACCATCCGGTATGTTGCAGCTCCGGAGGGACCTTGAAGCCCGTCGCAGTGGGAGAGAGGAGTCTGTCCTGCTAACCGTAATTAGCACAGGCCTGTTGATTCACTGATAATGAGAGGGAGTTCATTAGCGCCACACTAATTGCTGCCTACTTCACCACCACCATCATCGCCATGCCAGCCCCCCCCCCCCCAAATCCCCCTGCACTCCGAAAAGTTTGCCCGTCTATCACATTAGAGATGAAGAAAAAAAATGCATACAAATCTGAAACTTTTCTTTGGGAGATTGGGTTTGAAGCAGATAGAATATGTGCTTGGATTTGTTTTGAGTTATTTAAGTGTGACAGAGAGGAAGAGAGAAACCGAGGAAAGGGATAATTTTGGTTATGAAATGTCCCCGTGACATGAGCAGAGAGGCAGATGCATGTAGGTAGGACAGTTCTGCCCAAGGACATGAGGACGGTTCAAAAGCTAATTGCCAGAACAAGAAAAAAAACGCAGCGTGCTTGCTGATTCAGCATAAAGACAAACTCACCTGCATTATATAACCACTATGTCACAGTCGTATGTATACGGCAAAGAGTTTTACTCACTAACTGCAACTAGTATGCACCTAGTAGTACATAATATAATAAAAATACAAGTACAGAGTAAAACAAAGACAATAACCACAAGGGGGGAATAGGTGCATTACAACCAACACTGATGTATAAACCAGGTTAAGTGTCCTGAATCCAATAACTCAACTTGAATTACTTCTCTGCATTTCATAGCTTGATGTATGTTCAAGTGTTGAAGGGACGTTGTCAGAAAAAACTTTGTTGAAGTCAAACTGTAATTTCCAGTTATTGTTTAACTACTGTACAGTCCTTTTGAGGCGTGCTAATGAAAAACTGTAACGCACACAAACACACACGCATACTGAGCCCTCACCACCTAAGGCCATTGTTCTCCTGTCGGTGTTTGAAGATCTGCTAATTGCTCCTCAAAGCTGAATGGTGTGTCATTAAATTATGTTGGTCCACATGAGTGTTCCCTGAGTTCAATGAACATCTGTGAGAACAGATACGTGTCTGTATGTGTAGAGTATATTTCTGTATAGAAATCTCAGTGAAGTCAAATCAAATCTAATACCTTGGATTTATTACTGTCAACGATAACACCATGTTGAGCTTTGTTTTTTATTTTATTTTTCATTTGGTTCTGCATCTGATATTGATAGGAGCTCTATATGCCTAGCCCCAGCTGAGCTAGAAAACATCTGTTTTGTGCCATAAAACAATATCATCTTAAAGTAATGAAGCAGTTTTCCCATAAACGCTGTTAGCACACAATGTAAAACATATTGTCAAGGCCAATAGAAAAAGTGAAGCTGTTGCTCTGCTGGATGTGTAAATAAGCAACTGGTTGCTAACATCTTTGCCCACCTTTAAAGGTCCAGTGTGTAACATTTTTAGTTGCTCATGATCAAAATCTGTGTTGACCGTTCACAAACGTGTCCTTTTTCATGAATATTTACCACCACCATCAATTCCAAGTATTCCTATTGGCTTGAAATTTTGCATTTGCGTTTGCATGAACTGGGGTAGACGCTCCATATTCATGCGCCATCTTGAAATACGTTAGCCGGTAAGGGACATACAGGATATACTGCTCCGCCTTTCGCGTTTTCACTGTCACATGATAAACTCACAGGTGCTGCTATCGTCGCTTCCCGGCCCCGGCAAGTTTGAAGAAGGAAACATGGAGGACCACACGTATTCAAAATCCAAATTTCAGGAACAGGAGTCTTCTTCTTCGCCCAGAAAAATAAAAAGGATATTGAAAAGACCAAGAGACCGGCGTCATCAGAAAAAAGCGTGAAGGCTACCGTAGCTGTAATACGTACTTTGAACTGCGTGGCGCGAGAGAGTTGATTGCAATATATGATCTCAACGCTAGATGGGAGAAATTCCTACACACTGGACCTTTAACCCATATCAACTCAGTCAAAAAATCAATTAATGTAGGTTTAAAGCATCAATATGTAAGTGGGAAACATATATTCAAGTTCAAATGCTCCCCTGATCTTAACCATCAGTCAAATAAATGTATAATTTCAGCCTTTTTTTAACTCAGAAATTAGATATAATTTCATATAGGATACATGAGGTTTATTGACTATAAATTCCAAAAATGAGTGTAAAAATAGTGGTAACAAGTTGGTGTTAGTGTATACTTGTGGTAGTGGAAAAAGATAACAGAAAACTGCTACAGAAACGTGTTAAAAAACTGTTAATTTTAAGGGTTATTAAACAGATCCTTTGTAATTGTAACAAATCACAACCTGGACGCTTTGTGAAGGAACAATGAATTTCTCTCTCAGAAAACTTTCCTACTAATTGTTGTGTTGTGTGTGTTGTGTTGTTGTGATTAACGAATCACTGATGCAGTCTGCAGCTTATGGTCCCCAGAGAGCACTTCATATGCAACCTGGATGGATGGAGGATGGAGGGATGACTAACCAGTCCGAAAGTGCCATGGCAATATCCGTCAGTGTTGTGTATTTCTACATAACAAGTGTCCATCCACGAGGCAATCTCACCTCAAGAGAGTGATCTGTCTCTCCTTTCCCCTCGCTAAGGGGCTGAGGCTTTATCAGCAAGGCCATGATGAATTCTCAGCAGACACCCACTCCGTATGGGCCCTGAGTGAGCATGCATTTAAATGAACCCTCTCTTCCTCTGCCTCGTTCTACGCAAGGATTTCTAAACTCTCTCTCTCTCTCTCTCTCTCTCTCTCTCTCTCTCTCTCTCTCTCTCTCTCTCTCTCTCTCTCTCTCTCTTGTCAAGCACTACATCAAACACAATAACAACAGCCGTCCTAGCCCTCCTTCATCCCCTCCCCTTCCCCCTCCCTTTTCTACCTCTACGTCATTTTCTTCTCTGACATTTTTCTTACTTGGTCCACATCACCAAAGACTCCTTTCATCTGCTTTTCATGATGGACTCATCTCCATTTTTTAAAGCACCTAACGCCACTTGGAGTTTGTTGCTGCTCTCAATTCAAACCACAAAGAGTCGTAAGCCATCATTCCTAACCACCTTGTCTTGTTTTCTACTCTCCTGGTTTTGAACCAGAAGGTGAGAGGCAGCATCCTGGTGATCAGAGCATCAAAGCTGCCAGTGAGCCCCGAGGCTGGCGCATCATTCTCGGGGTAAATTGCAACGCTATGAGACCCCCTTCCTCCGTGATCATTGGTGTTTTGAGGCACAGCACGTCAGCCACTGGTCTAATTCAAATTAGATCACCTGATCTTACCTGGTCTGCTGGTCTGGTCCTCAGATTAAAGTGCATACTTGCATACTTTTAAGGAAGCCTTTCCTTGAACTGGGAGATTATCGAGATTGTTTTGTTTGTAAGCGGTGTTGGCCAAGTTACGTGAAATGTAATAAAAATATAAATTGCTCTTTGCATGTTACTTATTGTAAAGGTAATTACATTACTTGAATAATCACTCAGTAAAAAATAATGACATTATTATTACATTAGTTACCCACATGGTTTGGAGGTATTTACCGACCATTAGTCTCGCATTGCCAGACCTTCTGGTTCTGGTGAGTTCACACAGCATTCTGGGATGGGAGAAAAATGTGCTCTGGTTTATTGGCATTTCTTTAAACCAGTCACACTCGTCTTGGGCGGCGCTAAGCGCCGGATGGATCCACCGCGCCTCTGCAAAATAGCCTTGGGAAGGAACTTGTTTTGGTGGAACACATGCTCATTCAAAAGTTGTTTTAGTCGTGTAGCAGAAAACTCAGATTGGACAGATAGTCTAGCTAGCTGTCTGGATTTACCCTGCAGAGATCTGAGGAGCAGTTAACCACAGTCCTCATAAATCCACCGGAGTTTAAAATTACAACACAAAGAAAGCGGCGGAATTTCCGGCGGCACCTGAACAATCCCGGAAGTGGAACGTCCTGGATATAAACTAGTGGATTAGTAACTGGATTGTTATCCCTTGTGCTATTTCTTACTGGGAAAAAAGTCATCACATTTATGTAACAGGTTACCAACTACTGCCCAACATTGTTTGCTAGCCAAGTATGGCGCAGCAGAATTATATTTTGGAGCAATTGGACAGAAGTTACATTGTCACCTCAGCCCAACAGAATTCCCAAGCCTCTCAAGGTTCATGCAGGCGGGTATCAGGCCGGCGACTTGGGTGGAACGCTTAGTGAAGAACACATCAGATGATCTGACAGGGAACAGGTGGAAATGGGCCGGTATATGTACTGCAGGGCCGATGAGAGGAGTGGGAACAGGTGAACAGGTGTCCGTCAGATGATGGGGAATGTGGGAACAGGAATCAAGCTGGTGTTGTGACAGCATATATGGAACTGGGCATAGGTAGCTCCCACCTCCAGCCACTGGATAACAATAACTTCACGCAACAATTGGATTATCCTCAATTAAACTACTGAAGTCATTGTTTCACAGGAAATTGAGGAAAGTTCCAGAAAATGTGCGGTAATTATTCATTATCCCAACAATTTGAGTGCAGCTACCTCATTTGGCTCAGTAATTTCGGCTTTTCTGAAATTTTCTTGCATACATTTGCACATTAATGCGGCCTGTTGTGTGCGGAGCGGGAGCTTTTTCCTGTGTGATGTCTCACACAGTGGTGCGGCCCAGTCGGGAGGCAGGGCCAGCTGAGACATAAAGATTGGTTTTGTTCTCCTTTTCGCCTTAACACATTCAGCGTTATTGCCTCTTGTCAGTGGTGTTGTGACGGTGAACAAACACCTTTGCGGTGAGTGTCTGTGTGTACGTGTGGTCTTGTATGTGTCTCTGTGTGTAATGCAAAAAAAAGAAAATCAAGCTTTTCATCATCAATTAGTTACATTAATTGATACCTACACAGTCACATCTTAGACATCCATTTAAGACTTCTAATACTGAATGTCAGGGAAACAAGCCCAATAACCCCCTTACATCCAGTACGTCCATGTGCAGCATCCATACATTTTATTTACCACAAGCTGCACACCAATCTCCTCCCTCTTTTACCACTTGGTCCACATCTTTCATGTTTTCCACGTTTTTTTTTTTTTTTTTTTTAATAGTTGTGCTGCCGGGGAGATATGGCCCCGGTGTCTGTGGCCGGCTCTGTGTTGTGCTGTGACTGTCTCCCTGAGATTTGCATAAATAAGCTCCCAGTCCCAGCATGCCCACGCTGTTGTCCAGGTGCAAGGACATTTGCATATAGAGCTGTGATAGGGCTCCCCTGGGTCCCCTCGGCAACTGCTGCGGGTAGGGGGCCGGCACCACCACAAATGAGTTCTGAATTGGAACCTCACCGCTGCCCTCCATTTTATGTGTGTGGAGGCACGGAGCAGGGCACCGAATGACCAGAGAGAGAAAAGGAAAAGATGAAAAGGGAGTGAGAAAAAGATAGCGACAGGGAGATGGGTGGCATATGGCAGAAGGCACAAACAACAGCAACACACAGTGCTGGTTAGATATGAGTAACACATACGTTTGATCCGCAACTTGCTTTGTTGCTGATTAGTGACACCAGAGGGTGGATCAATCAATTGTTTATCTACATCATATGATGAAATCCCATAATGGCTTTCAACAGCTCTACTGATATATTACCGCATATTGTGTTGGACACCAACTAAAGCAATATCAACCACAACATTTTCTCGACTTTCTCTGATGGCCCCATCATGCTTTTGTATCAATGTAACCAGCTGTATTCCACTACATACTTGGCAATCCTCAGATATATAATTATCTCTAAATGTTATGTAACTCCATATGACAGGTTTGGCACTACTACTATGACCCCTCTTAATACAGTTGTGGGCACTTCAAGGTATTTAGGATAAAAGCCAATAAAGCAAGAAAACTATTTGTTGTTATTGACATTAAACACTCCCAGAAAGATTTTAGCTATAGTTCGATGTTGTAGCTGTGCAGCAATTTACAGCACCCTCTTTATATAGTAAATAATCCAAATGGGGGTGACATTTAACTCACCCAGTAGAGTGTGCGCCCCATGTAGGCTGAGTCCTTGGCAGCAGCCGCGGGTTCGAACCTGCGTCCCTTTGCTGCATGTCGTCCCCCCCTCTCTCTACCATTTCCTGTCTTAAAGCCACACTGTCAATTAAAGGCCATAAAAGCCCCAAAAATAATCTTTAAAAAAAAATGAAATAATAATGATCCAAATGGGAATGCCTGGGCAGTGCCAGGGCACGAGCAAAAACAACCTCTTGCAGACTACGTTCACACTCTAAAAGGCTATTATTGCACGTGGTCATCTCTTATGAGAGAAAAAAATGATCAACATCAAATCAGTGCATTGTATGATGCGTGCCGTTGCGAAGACATTCTGACCTCAATTACCACAGAAAGTCTGTCTAAACAAGCGAGTGAAAACTCAGGGCCAAACAATGAGGTGGTACTCGTGTCAAAGATGCTCAGAGGTCAGTGAAAACCCTCATTAACTGTTTCTTTATTCCAGGTTTGCAAATGTCTTACAGTTAAAACACTGCTGCAACGAGAGGAAGATGACCCCTGTAATCTAAGTGCGGCTGGGGTCTCAAACACAGTGAAATGCTACGTCATACAGAGAGGGCACACAATAAATTACACAAGAAAAAAAAAAAGCAAAACAAGAAGAAAAAAAAGAAGCAAGTCAGGCTTGTTTGGGCCGAACAATGCTGGGATAACATAAATCAGCAGCTAAATATCATATTTCTGAATACATGTTTAATCCATGCACTCCCTGGCTACTTTATTAGGTAGGTTTAATGCAGTCCAATAGAACAGTCTTGCCATAACATCTACCTTCACATCATAATGTTCTGTTTTTGTTGACATTGTCGGAAACGTGTACATTTAATTATATGTTTATCATTGCGGTCATAGATAAAGGTCATGTTGCACTGGACTATATTATATTGAGACGTGTTTCCATTTTTTATCATACCCATTTACATACATGAGGGCTGGCAGAATATTTGAAACAACTCTCCAACTATCATGAAGTCCAGTAGAATACCGTCATTCACGTCAACACTGGTGTACCTAATAAAGTGCATTTAAATATGAAGACTTCAAGTAAGAAAGCAAGCACAGTGGCCTGAAAACGAAACTACATGACATTTAAAATATCGTTGAAGTTGAAGATGCTGCATTAACATGACGGCCCCCATCCCTGTAATGAGATGTACAGTTTTGCCTCGGGAAGCATTACAGTATATCACTCTACTGGAGTTTGCGAGGCTTTTAACTTGTAGCTCGTTGAGTTTTTGCAAATGATTGCACAGCAGCAGTGCATTTACACGGCAAATTAAGTGAAACCAATGGCAATAATGTAGACAATTGTTTAACGTCATGGCTGACCAAGCATGGCTAGTGTGCGAGTCAGGTCAGTGGGATACAAACAGAGTGGCTGGCACCTGATTCAGATGCTGATGCGGTGCTTAAAAATGCTGCATTTCTCGTCTACAGCAAGCTAATGTTAAGTCTGTATAAGCTGTTTGTCATTTTGAGACAACCCTCAAAGTGTATAATATACCAGAGATCTTCAACAGGGGGTCCAGGACCCCTCGGGGGTCCTCAAAGTCACTGCAGGGGGGCCTCCAAATTCTTGTTAATATTTGCAAGTTTTTTCAAAAATGTAAATGTCTTAACATGGATCCAAACATATTATTAGCAAACATAAATCCCCATTGATGATAGGCTTACTGGCCTGTGGGTAAGGTAGTCACTAAGATAGTTAATCCTGAGGATTCACTGTGCCACGTGTATGTTTAACATTAAAAGATGATTTATAAAATCATGCTGACAATTATTATATTAATAGCTTAGTGTTCTATGCACTAAACATTTATGTATAAAGGCTTTAGGCTGCCCTACATGTTATTGTAGGCCCTGTTTAATATGCAACTTCAGTTTATACAGTATATGTGGTAGGGGGGTCCCTGCTCCGTCTCTCTTTCAGTTCTTGGTTAAAAAAAGCGTTGAAGAGCCCTGTATTACACATTATTACTGAATAAGCTATAATCAAAGTTTGAGTTCAGAAAAAGCATTCATAGGTATTATTATATAACCAAAGTGGGATGGTAGAGTATTAGATATTAATAATATGGACCTGCTCGTCACAACATTGCTCTACAGCATCACTAGTGTTCACAGCCCTGCAGGGTACCATGTCAATTGAGATTTAGCTCAAAGGTTAAGGCTGTATCAAACAAAACCATCATCCCTGTTGAATTAAAGTTGTGATCACACACGTGAAAGAGCTTTGTTTACATTTGATATTCTCTCTTTTATATGATCAGCCAGAAGGGGTTTTCTTTTATGAAATGTTTTGACTGCGTGTGATCAATCCATTTACTGTGCATGATTGATACAGTGTGTTTTGTCTTGTTAAAGTGTTCCACGGTGCCAAACAGGCTGAGAATTGCTGGTCTAAAGGACACTAAAAGGCTCTGCTATTGAAGTCTCTGCGTGGCTGGCATGACCTCCACTCCAAGTCTATTCAGGGTCTTTTGTTTGCTTCTTTGTTTGGCTCCAGGCTCTAATGGCAATCAAAAGGGACATGGTGGTCGTCCTCAGTCCTCAGCACTAATGACATTGGCACCGAGGCAGACAGACCGCGTTCATCCAATCCGCCGGCGTCCCAACACGGTCTCATCGGCGTACACAGAGCCTTTGCAGAGTCTCTTCGGAGATCTCCCATTTAGCCATTCTCTGTGATTTCCCTCTCAGGAAACAACCAAATCATTTTCTCATAGACACGCTCATTAGCTGACAGCCCGTTCTCTGCCAGTTTCAACATTTGAATATTCCCGTGTGTACCTCAGCAAACATCGGAGGTCTCATCGTTTCCAACCAAAGCCAGAGCCGACATGCCAGCAACGCACTCCAAGGGAAAAATATCTAGATGCCAAAGCAATAAGCTGAGGTAGAAAAAAAAAAAAATAATGGCTCAAATGTTATGATACTCAATGACATGATGAGAATATGTCAGGATGTAATTAGACATTTATTTAGAAGGAGCTGCATATTAGGTTAACTAATGAAAACGCTGTGTCAGGCTGCCATGGAGATAGACCCAAACCTGAGAGTATTGTTGACAAAATTGTATGGGAAAAAGCCTTTAGCACAACCATGCAGGGATACACACACAAACACTCATAAGCATACCATCAGTTTCAGCGAGTTTAGTGCCTGAGACTGATTTTTATTTCCTTAATGTGTTCTGCAGTAAATCTGCATTGTCTGTGCCTATTGAAATACAGAGAAAGAGAGATCAATATAATAGGTTTGGCACCTGGCCAAAATCATCCCTGACAATGTGCGAGGCAGGCATTTGAAATCATCGGTGCATATCCGCGTGTTTGGGGGATAAAAATAATTCCTCGCCTCTTTGCCAGGGAGCGAGAGGCACAATGCCCAGGTCTGAAGGGAAGGGTGCCACATGGGTCTGCAAATTGGCTCAGGCGATCAGACACGGGCATCTCATTTTGTAGAGGAGAAGAAGAAGGAGGGGGGGTGAAGATGGGAGGTGTGGATGTGGTGGTGGGAGGGGTGGAGTGAGAGTGGTGTGGTGGGTGTATGGGGGGGGGGGGTAAACAATTCCAATGATTTCCCCAACCTGGCACAGTCCAGGATGTGGATGGCTGCACTGGAGAGGAATTGCAACGGGTTTATTTGGCTCTGTTTGTTTCTTTATTGGGAGGAGAGAGAGAGAGAGAGAGCGAGAGAGAAAGAGAGAGAGACAGACAGAGATAGAGAGAGAAGAGGAGAAGGGTGTCTGTTTCTTGTCAGAGCAGTCAGATGAGGGAGGATGTTCAGAACAAATTATTTCATACAGATGAACTGAAAATCATTCCTGTACATTTGCAAACATTGCAGCTGAAGTTGCCTCCGTCCTGAGTATACACCACACTTATGAATACACAAACCTGAATGTTGGGGGGGGGGGGGGGGGGGAGTAATTTCTCTTTGCGGAGGCTGACTGATAACATTAACCTCTGGTGTGATGCCAATTTTAATGTCAACCATTTTAACTTGTGGCAATTGCAGGCATAGTTATGAGGAGAATGCAAGATTTAAACACCCACTAGCGTTGCATTGCATATACATAAACACATTTACACACGTGCCAACACACTGGGGTGTTTTCTTTACATGTGTCTGCTGCTTTCATGTGCATTACTGGCATATGCTTGGCTAACCGGATACACGCAAGCATGCACATGCACGCGCACATGCTACCCATGCAGGCACCGTTGGCACCCTACGGACTAAGCTGCTGCCGAGGAAGTCTCAGCGGGAGTGCTAGATTAAAAATGACAATCACTCGGGGTGCACGGCAAACACCACAGGAAACGCAGGTGCCTTTGTTAAGAGACACCCAGCGCTCTAAAGGGCCTAATTATCTGCTGTTATTTTGGCAGTTATCAGGCAGAGAATAACTCCCCTGCTCAGACTCAGACTCACACAGCGAAAAATTACTCACTCGCTCACAGTGAGGTATTATATTGCACCACTGACAAGGTATGCATATTATATGCTGTGTTGGAATTTCACTAGAATGCTCACAATGGAGAGCTGCGGTTTCCTGTTTTGTACGGAAAGGAAATTATTAGTATCGCCCTGATCATAAAAAACAAAAAGAAATGTAATGACCACATATTTTCCAAAACAACTACCAGGTGTACAATGTGAAAATTGGGCAAAACTTTGGTTCAAAAACGCAAAAATAATGCTGACTTCACAGCAGTTTGCTCACGGATCATAAAAATGAAATGCAGAAACAGAGGAAGATATTAAAAACTGTTTCCCCCCCTGCTCTCAAGGGCTAGGTGGCAGTGTTGGGCATGCTTTCAGACATGCATACATATCTTCCTCTCAGCTCATGAACAGATAATTGGACAGTTTTATGGAGGATATGAACTCTGAAGGGGAACTTAAGCCATCTAATCATTGGCATTCAGCGTATGCTATTCATATGCATAAATACAAATAAAACACATTCTCTGTCTGCACAAAGGGAGCCCTTTCTGAAAAGGAAGTCGTACTATAAAACACCCCTATTCCTCTGCAATTGAGCTAAAGATTATAGGAAGTAAAAAAGACTTCAGGTAGAAGAATCTCGAGATATACTTTTTCCTCCAAAGCATGTCTGAGTTGGAGATGAATCAATACGCCACAATATAATATATCATTTCTTGCACTTGAACAATAGAAGTGCAACAATGCTCAGCTCTGATGGCAGTGTGTGTGTGTGTGTGTGTGTGTGTGTGTGTGTGTGTGTGTGTGTGTGTGTGTGTGTGTGTGTGCGTGCGTGCGTGCGTGCGTGTGTGTTTTCAAGCAGCAGTACAGAATTCGTATACAGTAAGGGGCAAGTTTTGCAAAGCATTTACATCTCATGCGTTTGTGACCAGGATGCGATTAAATCAACAACAACAAAATTCGGGATCTCATAGGTTTCAATCTGGTTTCAAATATTGAAAGTGCTGTTTCCTGGGCAGTGCTTGAATCCAGAAGAAGGTGCACCAATTGCAGCACAGCATTCATGCAGCATCTTTTCCAGTGTGCTCAAGATGTGCTAAACAAATTCAGTTGCTGTAATTTTCTGCAGAGCCTTCCTGCCCGTTTCCCCCTGGTGCTCTAGCCACTAATGTTACCGGCTCCATATAATATGCAGATAATGGCGCATGAGCGTGTCTTCTCCATGTCGCCCTCGCTGCATTACAGTGGATCACACGACACGGCCTTGCCCTGCAGGAATACAAGCCCCTTGTAATTGAAATGAATAAGAGAGGGAGGAACATGTCTACCGAGAGCCCAAACTTCTCGCTCTCTCTCGTCAGTATATTCAGTGGGGATCCAGCCTTTAGCTGGCACCGCCAGTCTCAGCAGCTCTGTCACGGGGGCTGAGGCTCGTCTGCGTGGCTGATCGGAAGTGGCACGGTCGAGGAGAGGAGCTCTCCGCGTGGGGTGCAGGAATGGGGACAGTCCCCTACGGTCTCCTGCTCCCTCTCCCCCTCTTTCTCTCTCTCTCTCTCTCTCTCTCTCTCTCTCTCTCTCGTGTGCAAATGCATATCCATCTCGTATGATCTTTGGGTCTTCTTCTTTTCCCTCGCTATGATCTCCCTCTTCCTGTTTCCCTCCCACTCTCTCGCTCCCTCTATCTTTGTTTCTCTCACTCTCTCCTTTCCCCAAGGCCCGGCCTTTCTTCATCTGAATCCCTCTTCCTCCTTGAGTTTTCTAGTCTCTGTGTCTGTCTTTTTTTATTTTCCTTTTTTTTTAAAGAGAAAGAGAGAGAGAGAGAGAGAGAGAGAGAGAGAGGTGAGTTTTGGATTCAAGAGGAAAGAAAAAGTAGTCCTGTTGTGGGTATTGCAGCACCTGTTAAACCTACTGCACTTTGTAGAACGAGTAAGTCATATCTTTTATGCCGTGTGCTTGTTTTGGACACATGCGCACACTCTTCTCTTACTCGCTTCAACTTTTTCTCCTGTGCTTGCTGAAGTTTAAATATTTCAGTGACATTTTTTTTTCTTCTTCCCATTGCACACCCACTGGATTTGCTCTTAACTCATTTGCTTGAGGTTTCTGCAAAGCAAAATAGATGCACATGCAGTGTAGTTCATGCACCCATGGCACACTCTTCCCCCGCCTCTTCCCCCGCTCCCGCCTCTTGCCTCTTTACACTTCACCCATCTGTGGGGGCAATTATGTGCCCCCCTCTCATCCCAGCGCAGCCACACACACTCAGCAAAACCACATTCATCCCTCAGTACACCTGCATCCCTCATGTTTCTAACAGTCCCACAATGCCCTCCGTCTACCGGCCTACAACGCCCCGGGCTCCTGTGAGAGCAGATCATTGTCATCTTTCTCTCTTCTCTTTTCGATCTGCTCCCCACGTTGGTGACATGCACATTATTTATTTTATGACTGAGGACTCAATTTAAAACCCTCTTTCTCCATCAGTCACACGCCACACAATGGCATTCTCCTTATCTAGTGGAGTGTCCTTTTTACAACACATCAGGGCACCATAACACACCAATAAATTCTACTGTTTCTATATACGTACACACTGAAACCCGCGGTTTAAATTCACCCAGACGGAGGCAAGTGACAATGAAAAAAATGATTACAGTTTGCTCTGTGTGATAGTTGTAAACAAGTAGCTCCTCCCCAACTTTCGTTCTTTTTTCTCTCTCTCCGCGTTTTGTAAGGATTCCTGCACAAAGAGAATAAACAAGCTGATTATTTTTTTTCCCCTTGTTATTCAGGAGTTTACTCGGTAACTTTGCCTGCGCAGAGGACAAACTGTACACGAGTCGCCGTGACATTGCTGACCATGTCCAGCGGCCCAATTACCTCTCTCCAAATAAGGCGTACAAAAGCGAGGCCGGTGTATCTGTACACATGGTGTCTGTTACTCCCCAATTATTCCTGCATAAGCAGATTGTGTGGAACATCAAACTGGGAATGTGATGGCTCGTGTGCGGGCTGCCTCCAGCAGAGTGCTCTTTCTTTCCTATCATTTGATCTCGTATTGTAATCCCAGGTGCTTTGAATAATTTATAGGATACAGCTTCTCGTTAAACAATAATTTATATGTGTCTATGAGAATTGATTCCACAGGAATGCACATCTAAATAATGAGAGAAACGGCTGTATTTCATCTATAAGAGGAAGCAGAGAGATAATAATAGCAAAACAAAGGGATTTCAACAACAACAACACTAGCAGCAACAATTATAACAATAGATATAATAATAATAATAATAATAACAACAGTAAGTTAAGTAAGGGGATTTGGTACAACTTACATAAGTTTAACTAACTTCCTGTAATAAGACAATTCATAATGTTGCTATGAATTCTACGCAGGTGGACATGAAAATGTATGTCGCCACTCTCAAAAATCTGAATTTGGACATAGAATTGGCGTCCACATTTGGACTTTGACTCATTTCACTCTCCTTTCTCCAAACAATACCGCGTCTGCTTATTCACATCCACTTATCAATTTGCAGGAGGGGACCACACTCATGCATGATACATTTATTGTTAATGCAAAAGGCTTGTACCGCCCAGTGCTGATGCCCTCGGAGAAATGATGCAACTGATTTCTTCTGAGGCGGAACAATCCAAATGTTCATCAGAGGAGAAGATGCGAAAGGGTGGAGATGTGTGCGCGTGTGTGTGTATGTGGATCAAGTCAAACAAAGTCCACATCTCATGAAAAGCTTCAAAACATGAAATAACAGCTTACATCTACTTATTTGTATACATTTTGTATACATGTCCGGCACATTATACTTGGACAGTAAACTGCACACGCAGAATTGTCTTTTATTAAAAACAGAGGCGTTTAAGAGTCTCAAACTCTCACCTGACAACCCCGTTCTCACTCACATTTGATACTGACTGAAATCTGACAACAACAAAAGAATACTTCCTGTGCAGTTTATGTTATATGGTTCAACTGCAGCGTGGCATGCATAACAATGAATGAGAAAACGCGGTGTTGGTTAAGGTGCAACACTGTGAAGAAAGTTTTATTGGGACCTCTGTAAAAGGAGGAAGTTCGCCCACTTTTTTTACAGGAAGTGCCGGGGACCAATTATCCAGAAGTGTGACGCTGTCAGAAGTCTCCAGGTTTTGTCAAGTCTTTTGACACCCTGCCAGTGTTGTTCTCTGGGATATGGAGCTGTTGAGATTCTTTTTTTTTTTTCCTTCCCGAAACGGGATGGGGGGGAAAAAAAAAAGAAAAAAAGAATGCATTTGTGAGTAGCCTAAGGGGCCTCGATTTAACTTCTCCTGGTCGATACATTTTTAATTATCGTTTTTTTTTCTTATTCTCAGGCTATGTGATAAGCATTCTGTTTTTTTTTTTTTTTTTTTTTGGAATTGAATTGAAATAACTGACATTAAAACGTGTAAACGTCCCTCATTAGCGACAAGATTCGAGATGTCGTCGCTATCACATGGAAATCAGAAAAATAAGATGATAAAACGTAGATTAGCATTTTAGAACTGCCTGCATCTAGTGCATCATTCTGCTTCAAAGAAGAAAAAGATAAATGATGATGCCATTAAAAGTGAACTAATTAAGGAATGCTTCTTTTAAAAACTCATTAACTGCACCCTCATTTACATAATGATGCATATTAATTAAGTTTTAATGAATCTGAGCTTCCATCAAGTCTCCTCTCCTTGGCAGTGGAGCCATCTCTACAAATGAATAAACACTTCTCTTAAGTATATTTCTCCCTGCAAATGGGAAATGGGTTTTAAACAATAGCAACAAACAAACAAAAGCCTTCAATCTCTGCTCAATAGAAATGCACATAATTCAAGGTCAAACTTCAACGGGAAAAAAAATCTACATAAACCTCTGATTGGTTGAAACAAATATATATTGAAATGTTTTCCAAAAAAAAAGTAGCTATTAAGTGAAGTTCTTTCCTATGTAACATATTTATTGAGAGAAACATTTCAACAGCTATATAAAATCATTAATTCCACACTGTGTCTTTATACAGAGAAAGAGTATAGTGACAGGCTATGGGTTGCTTCTAATGAGATGCATTTTAAATTAGAGCGCACCTCTCACATTGCCAGCTGGTGCCTTCTCAGGTGCCTCTGTGTTGTGAATGAAGGAATGCACGCACACGAGCACGCACGCACGCACACACATCATCATCACCCTCTGTCCCTACCATAACACATAAACCCTCCAACAAAAAGAGCTTTCCTTTCCTCACAGTGGTGGCTGGCTGCGGGGTCTGAGTGACTGGTGTTAATCCAGGCTTTTACCACACTTTAATTGTGTCATTCCTCTTAGTGGAATAAAAGTCATTACAGAAATGTAAGGCAAATTTTCCTCACCGAAATGAGATGAGCGTAACTTCAGGAGCCAAATATCTTGGAAAACAATTGGATTCTTAGGATGAGTTTTTCTTTTCCTTTTTTGTTCTTTTTTTTTTGGGACGATTCAGAATAAGATCCAAGTGGAAGAAAAAGTTGTACTGTCAAAGGGGGGGGGCAAGCCTGTGGCCCCAGCCTGACACCCCCCCCCCTCCCCCTCAGAACCACCACAGCATACTGTAACTTTCAAAGTGAGTGAATTCCAGCAGAAGTCTGGCAGGAATAACAACCACCATAAAAGACGGTAATGTGACCAGATGAACACTGGCTCATTGGTTTGTTTGTTTGCGTGCCCTTGCGTCTCCCCAGCTGGTATGTGGCAGGCAGGTAAGCAGGTAGGAGGGCGAGAGCGGTGAGCAGTCAGACGGGCCGACGCAGTCTATGCTCTGAGCCAGGCGATCTCGGAGGGGTGAAAGGTCACAACGATCAGATGATTGGAACTACAGAGGGAAAATGTGTAGCCATGTAGGGAAAATGGGGGAAGCAGATGCCCGTTAATTAGGGGAAATGTGACGGACAAGATTTGATCAGCGAGGGGTACGGCTGCCTCCTGCAGTACGGCAGCTGTTGCGAGGGGGGATGCTGGTGGGGCTGGTGTGTGTGTGTGTGTTTGTGTGTGTGTGTGTGTGTGTGTGTGTGTGTGTGTGTGTGTGTGTTCCCGTCCCCACAGGGCACCGCCACACTGCACAGACATGCCAGGAACCGTCCGCAGGCCAATGCAGTGCCCTATGGAGAGACTATTTACAGCACAATGCAATTCAACTCATTAAACTCTCAGATGAAGTTGTATTTGTCAGTGTTGACTCTTAGCGGGAAACTTAAGTTTGTTTTTGTTGAATTTCTACATCCGTAGTTTAGTTTTTTTAAAGTTTTGGGTGGAAATATTTTCCGTATTCATGCACTTAGCTAGCAGGCAAAGAAATAAAATCAACTAGGATCAATTTAAGCCATGAGTAGCATACTTTCAGTGAAGTCTGTACTTTTTTCTGTGTGGATCACAATGGGATTTAAATTTAAACTCAACAGCATTTTACGACTGTGTAGTCCTCAAAATAAAAATAAATAAAAAAGTTTGACTTTTCTTTTGCTGTCAGTTCCTGCGCCCAATTTTAAGATATGTTCTCAAAGCCCGTAGTAATACATGTCACTGTGTGGGCTTACATGTCAAACAGTTATCATGTTAGACAACTGCTTAGAGTGAAGGGTGTGTTATTCACTCTGCCACGCAGGTATATCGAAAGTCAGAGTCATATCTTGAAAACCAAATTCTAAAAATAATTTAACCTACCCATTCTTTCAAATCTTTACCTTGGAATTCTGACTCAGACTGACCTCGACATTTGCCGTCAGCCCTCCACCGACGGACTCTTTGTCATTCTATTTCTGAAAACACAAATATCTCACGCTATCTGTCACTTTTGTCCTTTACATCGAGAAAACTGTGGAGTTTCAGTAAGCGCCGTAACTTCTCCACCAGTGACTCTCTTTCCGTCTGTCTGTCAGCACTCGTGTCTCCTACTCTCCTGTTTGTCTCAGAGTGTTTCTATCTACGCTTGTGTCAGGTGTTCATGCTATTTGCTCCTATTCTGATGCTCTTGTCTTGGAGATGAAATTAGCATGCTGTGAGACAGACTGGCATGATGTTTGACAATGCTGGCAAACGTTACTAATACAACACTCAGCTAGATTATGATTCTTGAAAAATGTTCGCTATAGTAAAAACATGGAAAAGTGTAAAAAATAGCTCACTGAGACAGACGTGCTGTTAGTTCAGCTCGTCTAAGACAACTTTGTATTTATAGGAAATTGTTCAAGAAAAATATATATGTTTTTTACTTAAAAATGAAAAACGTATTCCTTCGATTCTTGGTTATTGTGGTCCAAAAATGCATTTTCACAGAAAGTAAGGTGTCAACATAATAATAATAATAATAAATAAAGGTTAAATAAAATAAAAGAAATGTATTCACAACCTCAGAAGTGAACATTTTCTGAAAGTTGTGAAGTGCATGCTGCCATTTTAAGAAATGGTGGAGGCCATGAAAGTTATTTTTTTTTGGTGGATGGTAAGTTAACATATTGTCATTTTAGTCGTGTAGATGTTTTCGTTGTAATTTCATAATAATAAATGATAAATAATGCATTTTATTTATATAGCGCTTTTTGCAACACCCAAAGACACTTTAAAGAGTTTTTAGAGGGAAATACACATGCTACGAAAATTCACACATTAAAGCTACAGTGCGTAGTAATGACAACAAAACTGTCGGCGCATCCACACGATACAAGCCTTCCTTGATTCCCCCCCCCCCCCCCCCCCCACGCAGTTGCTAGTAGCCAAGGAGGACACGGAGGATTAAAAAAAACACAATGGACTCTTCAGAAGAGGTAATTATCTTCACTTATGAGAGTTGTATGGAGCTGATCGTCTTAATTAGCTTTGTTGCAACTCATTTGGCGATGACTTGAACGTAACGGACGTTCGTTAATCAAACATTACAGTAAAAGCAGCTCTAAAAAGGTGAGTTTAGAACATATCTAAAAAAAATGGCCTCATCTTTTTTCTCTGTCTAAGCCTTTGCATATTCTGCACTACGTTACCCGCTGGCTTGCTAAATTGTTAGCCTCGTGGCTTGAATGACAAGAGAACAACATGGGATCTGTCTTTTGGCGTCCATGTTGCTATTGCCTAGCAGTGGTGTTCTTAACCACCTGAACGCCAAGCATGTTGTGTATATAAAGATGGAGGGCTTCCCAAAAGTCAAGCCAAAACATCTTGATCGCCCCCCGGTGGCTGGCTGCAGTAAAGCTCATAAATCCCGCCCCTTCCATATTAGCGGATGAAACATGGGTCAAACAAAAAAATCAAACATGGGCCAAAGAGAAAAAAATTGAGTACACATCAAATATATTTTCTTAAAGATGGTTTCTGTTGTTTCTCATCACGCTCGTGTTTGTTGAAGTGTTAATGTATCTGATAAGTTTGGGTTTAAATGCTATTAAAACGGGATGAAATCTATGATTTTACTCGCGATTGGTCGGGTTTTTGGGGGGTGTATGGGCGGGACTTTCGAAACAGCCCGATCACTACTGTGCAGACTAAAATGGCAGCGCCCGTACCCAGAATACTTTGGCTTCACTTTTGTACAGCGGGAGGAAGTGGAGACGCGTCACCCATCTTTATATGCAGTATACAGTCTATGGTCGTATCCATTTAAAGGCAGCAATAATTTCATATTCAGATTCTAAGTAAAAATAAAAAGTCCGAAAATGTTGCACACCATTAAACATATAACGTTAAACAAATAACATTTGAAAGTAGAAAGCGAGAGAAAGCAAGAGAAAACCAAAAAAATGAAGGAAAAAAGGCTCATAATCATATAGCATATGAATCTAATAAAGTGTTTTTGTATGTGCACCGTGAGAAAAAGTACGACTATGTTTGTCTAAGTGCTTCAATACCTGTGCGCTTTTTGATACACTTCAGATGTTCTCTGTTAAATTTATCAGTTCATCGTTACAAGCAGCAGAATATGGCATGCGTAAAAAAACATATCGCTGCCGAGAAGAACCCATCCCCCCTCCCCTCCCTCCCCCCCCCAACACCCACACCACCACCACCCATTAAAACTTATCTTTCTTTAATCAATTGGTAAATGTCATAGACAATCATCATTTAACACACTCTTCCTGTGTGATTCTTTTTAATCTGGCTGTAAATAGGGCAGCCCTGTCTATCACATCCGTTTCTGCCGTACACCAGAGACTTAAGGTGTTTCAACAATAGCTCGAGATAAAAAAACAAAGAAGCACTTTTTTTTCTCCCTCCCTCCTCATCTCAAATCCCCGCAGAGAACACCAAAGGTATGAAAAGTGAAGAAAGGAGGAAATAAATCCAGGCGATGATGAATAATTTGAATGTAGAAATGAAGCTGTTTCAGGAGTGAGTGAGATACCTCACAAGGAGCAGCCATGGGGAGCGTACAATTAGGTCACCCAAAATAAAACGCTATCCTCCGGAAAGTCTTTCTTGGAGTTGTCAAATTCAATATATTTCAGTGCCAACAGAATTCTTGATTTGGCTGTGAAGTGAGAGGGCGAAAGAAAGAGAGTGAAGGCCTATTTGAGAGAGACAGCTCAGGACCACGTACATTTCATAATTGATGTAAAAAAAAAAAAAAAAAAAAAAAAAGGGGGGACTTTTCATTTAAAGTCAGACTATCCTCCGAGGAGGGACAACAGCCACAGCCATATTGTCTGGCATTGTGTTAAGGGGCATGACGTGCTTCTGCAACAATGTCTGTTATTCTGTAAGTTTATGAAAGCATGCAGAGGCAATGTTCGCTCTCAGTGTCTGTATATTAGATTTAATGACACTCAAAAAGAGGCCCTAGCTATGGAGCACGCATATGGCCGCCGCGGCACCTCATGTACCCGAGCGTGGTAACAAAACTTTGGGGGTGGTGGAAAGTTTACAAAGCATCAATGCGCTGACAAAAGTCAACAAACAGCCCCAGCCAGCCAGCCAGCCAGCCAGCCAGCCAGCCAGCCAGCGTCTCTCTCTCTCTCTCTCTCTCTCTCTCTCTCTCTCCATACGACACCCAACAGGAAGACGAGGCTCCTCCGGAGAGCAAGATACCGCACGTCTCCAGGTGACAGATATGTCACACCACCTAAAACCCCGTGGCACAATTATACCTCTGTCGCTCTGAAGGGAGATGGGAGGGGAGAGGAAAAGGGGTGGGGGGGGTGGGGGGGGTGGGGGAGGAGGTGGTGGGTACAGAGCGAGAGTGAGTGAGTGAGTGAGTGAGTGAGTGAGTGAGAGGAAGAAGTGGAGGGTGTGCGGGGTTGGTGGTGCTGGTGGATGCTTTACTCCTGGCTTATTCAAAGAGACAGCCCAAGGGATGCCTCTCGCTCTTCTAACAAAGCACTTCTTTTTTTGTGTGTGTGTGCCTTTTTTTTTTTCTTTTTTTTTTTTTCTTGAGTATTGCTGGGTGCGCTCCAGTCAAATCCTCTGGGCCCCAGTCTCTCCCCCCCCCCCCCACACACACACACACAGCCATTTGAGGATGCCTCAGAAACTTTTTCTCGCAGACATTGGGCCTGTTCCAGTGCTGATGTTTTCAAATGAATAATCCAATGCTGCTGCGGCCATGCAGAGGGTTTCTTGGGTGAGTGAGGGTAGGTGGCAGTTTCATGTCAGACTTACAGCTCAGGGAGTGTCACTTAATTACCATGTTTTGGTTACTTTTAGGTGATTTTGGAAATTTTGGCTGAAACTTGGCAAAAGAAAAAGCTAAATTGTCCCTCGATGCAAATAAAATATTACGTTTCTTTTCACACACACAGTTTGTATTAGCTCCTTCTGACATGTGACGACTTGGGAGTGCCTAATACGGGCCCACGGCTTTAACAATGCATGAGTGAGGGAAAGAGAGAGGGGACGTGCTCGCACTCCAACTAGGTCAAACTGTCTAAGGAACAAAACAGAACAGACCTCAAGTTTGCGGAAATCATTACAGGAAAACAAACTTGTCACGCGCTTGACACCCTTGACTGTTTTGCTTTCCGAAGCACGGAGCGATAATTATAATAAATAAAATAAAAGTAAAAATCTCCATTGCAAATTAGCCGCTATGGTTGTGAAGTTTTCCCCTGTTTGAAATGCATATCAAAAAGCCAGGCAAAGCCACAACTTACCTTGTCGTTGACATCGGGGGACAGGAGAACAAAAAGCACTTTTCTCTCCGAGAGCTGGTTTCGATTGTATACACAAGCGCCACAAAGGAAGATAAACCAGAGGCACACATTCATAAAATATACATTTGCTTCTTTGTCTTTCGTTAAGATCTTCAACAAATAGTGCTGATGCAAGGAGGACAAAAAGAGAGAAGGTTACAGGGTGTTTGAAAAATGGAATCGCAGCAGCATGACTTAACCCCTATCTCACTGCACTTTCTTTATGAATTACTGTTAATCATGAAGAGAGATTAATTTATTCTTAAAGCAGATTCGAGGGCATTTTCAACACTGTTTGCAACACTTCTTCTCATTTTAGAAAGCAGAGGACTTTAGTGGGAACCGCTGCTGACGAAACGGGCTGTTCTCATGAACCAGTCGCACGTATCTATGAAAAGTAATAAATTTGTATGTATTTCACATATTAATTACTGTAGGCAGCACAATGACTGCTGGTGTATAACAGCCCGAAGCGCCGCATAGGGAGAAGATCAGGGAGGATGGGTGGGTCAAAAAACACAGGGCTTTCAAGCAGGGGAGCGGAGTTTGGGTTTCCGAAGAAAGTGAAAGACTTTCACCCAGGAAACGAGTGTTGGTGTCCTGGATGTACTACTTAAGGGGACCAGTGTTTTAATCTTTTTTTCTAATCTTAACTAGACGTTTTAGTGCCTAAACTTAACTGTCGTCGCTGCATGAACAGTCACTTTTTGTTGGCTAGACTTAACTGCAACAGCCGCTTAAACAACCAGGGCCTCACGGTGCTCTGTAGCCGGCTCAGAGTGACCACCGTTTTTATTTTTTGACTTATTACGACTGTAAGAGACAATTAGTGCCCTTGGTATAAATAGGAACCAATCTTTGGTTCCTCGGGTGCAACCCGGAAGCACATACAGTTTTTGACCACACGCACACCACAACACCACAACACTATACATGCATGCATACAAGCAGTGATTTGTCTGGAAACCCATCTAAGATCTCATGGAAATAAATGGAACCAAAGGTTTTAACTGCAAATATGACTTGAACTTTCACTGACCAAAAAGGTAAAAAGTGCGTCAATTACTCTACCCGTTGAACAGCACCTCAGGTGCTTAAAGCTTGGGCTTAGCCTCTACAACGACAATGCACATTAATCAACATTTCTGTAAATGCGCCAGTGTTGGCCGACTGTTGGCTAACGTTCAACTGTAGTCCTAGTTACCTAGAATGGATGTCTTTATGCTGGGAGGAAACCGGAGCACCAGGAAGAAACGCGCGCAAACACGGGAAGAACATGCAAACTCCAAACGGACCGGGGATCGAACACTGCCCAGATTGCTAAACGGCGAGCCACCGCGCCGCCCTGTGAAAACAGCTAAACTTAACTGTCATATGACCGGCCGGCGCTCGCAGTCATTTCACAGGGTATCATAGGAATTGTTGTGCATACGTTTTTGTTCGATATCATACAAACCTGTCCATGGGAATGCGTTGAACAAAAAGGCTGCGTTTCCGTAAGATGTCCCACCACAGAGACACACAACACTTAGTTTGTCATTATGTTGTAATACATGCTGATTGCGAAGTATCAACCATTTCCTGGTAGTTTATTAACACCTGTCACCTGAATTTCCTCGCAAATATTATAGCCTCTCCCCAGCGAACCATGTAGGGCATCTGCTCCTCAACCTTGTCTGTCCATGCCTGCTTCCATGGCCATGCTACCACTGTGCGTGCGTGTGTGTGTGTGTGTGTGTGTGTGTGTGTGTGTGTGTGTGTGTGTGTGCGTGTGTGTGTGTGTGTGTGTGTGTGTGTGTGTATGTGAGTATGATTGCCGGTACAGGAGAGAGCGGCAGGAGTGACAGCGCCTCTACCCAAGGTTACGTCCAAGGAGAGTCGAGCCAATTACTATGCAGATCAGAGCTGATGGCGTTTAAGGGGATTGCTCCGATGCAATCACATTAGCTGGCCAGAGAGGAATCTCCAGGCTGACCCCAATCACAGGGGCTACAGCGGCGGGGTCAGCCAGGATGGAGGACTGCCGCCCATGTTTTCTTTCCACAAAACACTTTTTCCTTATCTCGAGCAGCACGTGATTATAAAGCCAAACAACCCCGGGCTTTCTACAGGCGTGCACTTGCATTTTTTTTTTTTTTATAAGAAAGCATACGGATTGCAACACATACAGTATAAATAGTAATAATAATAATAAATATAATAGGGATGGGGGGGGGGGTATGTACTGTGATTTTATATTTTGCAACAATTATTAAAATTCTTTTCCCCAGAATCGCTATTTTTTATTCATTTTTTTAATCAATAATTCTGCTAAATATTTTCTGTCTATACAGTGCTGCCGACGGCCACTGCGTCATATCCATTCCCAGCAGAACGGACCGAAAGCAGAAAATGCAGAAGATACAATGTTATGTACTTCTGTACAAATGAAATACACGTCGGACAGACTGAGTGACATGTGATGTGCATTCTTCTTAGAAAACAATTCGTTTTTAGAAATGTCTCATGATATGTTGCGTCTAGAAGTGTATTATTCAACTTTTGTTTTTGTTAAAGAAGGAAAAGAAAGTCGCAATGCTCAATTCTATCGAATCGCCATACTTCTAGAATCGCAATAAATGAAAAATCACAATACAAATGATGAATCGGGGGGGGCATATCGTCCCAGCCCTATGATACCTAGCAGCAGTGTGTGGGCATTTTGTGTGAAAAATAATGCTGCTCGATGGTAAACTGAGACATAGACAGACAGACAACAATGCTCACAGTTGATGACAGTTATCCAAAACCACATATTCACACTTTTCTTGCCATGCATTTCTCCCCACTCCTCTCTTTCTCTCCCACTCGTCTTTAAAGTGAACGCCTGTCTGTGATCTGCCTCGGTCTTGGAGGGCAGATTGCAATTTACTCTCTCCCTGTGGGTGAGGTGCGTGCGTGTGTGTGTGTGTGTGTGTGTGTCCAGGTTGTAAATATGCCTCCTCTATCTCTTTTTCTTTTTTTCTTTTCTCCCTCTGTCGCACCCTTCTTCTCCTCCGCCAGTAGTTCCCCTGCTGCCCGTATGGCCAGTAATGAGACTGAGTTTGATCAGGTCGCCTCGCTGTTCCTGGAAAGATCTCACTTGAGCCACTGGCCCGTAATGGAATCTGCATCTAATGCATACATAAATCACACCTTCTTTCAGGACATTTTCATATGCATAATGTCTTTCAACCCCCTCCTTCTTCCCATTCCTCTTTCTCTCTTTCCACCCAATGAGCTTTGGATGGCAGGATGGTGGGGGGGGGGGGGGACAGAGGTGATGAATCCCTCTTCTTTTTTTTTCTTTCTTTTTTTAAGCAAGAGAGAGACCCGTCTGTAATGCTGTCCTGTCTATTGTGCAGACAAGACTGGCTGAGTGGTGAGATGATGCTAAGATTGGGGAGGATCTTCTTAAGGTGGCTGCTCGACATCTGCTCTCGCTGTCTGTATCCAGTGTGAACGTGTGTGTGTGTGTTTGTGTGTGAAAGACAGAGTGAGAGAGAGGAAGAGAAGAAGAAAGAAAGAAAGAAAGAAAGAAAGAAAGAAAGAAAGAAAGAAAGAAAGAAAGAAAGAAAGAAAGAAAGAAAGAAAGAAAGAAAAATAACAAATAATGATACCCCAGAGTGGAGAATTTGTCAATTCTGCACATCGGTTGGACTTTGGGTAGATTTGAGACGGACGGTCGCTATGGCCTCTCTCTCTCTCTCCCTCTCTCTCCCTCTCGTTCTCTCTCCTCAGAGGCTTTGTTATGTTAATGCAGACGGATGTGGCAGATTCACAGCGATTTTTCATCTGCTGGTGACGAGAGATAAAAGGCGAGTGACGAGGTGTTGCGATCGTCCTCACTGTTCCCCTCTCAGTCCCTAACAAGCTTCTGCATTGTACCGCCGCCATTTTCCACGTGCTCCATTTGCATCTGCAAAGCCTCAACTTCATCCTCCCTCCTAAAAGTTCATGCCTTCTCGTTAGGGCCACGTAGGTGTGAGATTAAAATGTTGGGCACACTTTCATTTTCATAAGCGTAGTGACTGCGTGAGTGTGCGCCTTTCTCTGTGTGTGGCTGCTTATGTGTGTCTACATATGCAGGGCACATGTGCATCTGTGGCATGCTGTAAAGGAGGTATTACCATAGAGCATCTATGCTAGTGAATGTTATTTATTTATTTTTAGTGCCTCCTAAGTACGTGGCACTTTCCCCGCCCCCCCGTAGGTGCTCTGCATCTCTTTAGATGATACAAGCTGCCATATCAGCACAGGCTAACCCATTCTTAATCACATTTGCATTTTTATTTTGAGATATTCCTCAAACGTTTGCATTATTGAGGATTTACGATGAGCTCTTCGCCTGATCCTCCATCAACTTCACTCATAAAGAAGGTTCTCCATAACTCATAGGCGAGTGGAATATGCTGTCCCCCTGAAGTAATTAGATAGCAGAATTCTGATATGGAAAGTTTGAATAAATCACTTTGTTTATGAGTGCTGAGGCCTTGAGAACAGGGGGAGCCCTATTCACGCCATGCAAATAAGAACATTCCCACTGTGGACTTTTGCACCAGTGCTGTTTTATTTTTTTTTTAATTTTTTTTTTATCTTTAGACATTAAACATCTTGTAGAGGATGATTCTGCTTTGATGCACTTTAGTCTCATTTTTGTAGTGTAGGCCATTGTTTCTATCCATTGTGATAACATTGTACTCACTTTAGCTCACACGGCAGCAACATTAACAGGGTCCAAAAGCTCGAAACAAGTCGGAACGATCCGATGAGATGTGAACAAGTTTGTCCGCCACTTTTATTTGGAGGTAAAGCCGAAAGTGAGCGCAACCGAAATTCTGCACAGGAGAACTGTGCACAACTACGGTAAGTACGGTAAGTCAAAGTTGAACCAGGATGTTGGCCTGTAAAGTGCCAGCCCCCAGGGCAATGCCCAACACTACTGGGCATTGCGGAAGTGTTGGTGCAGTGGCCACATTTGGAATTGCAGGTCACCAATGAATGGCGGTGTCACCGGATGATGATCCGGATATTTTAACTTTGGCATGGAGACTACAAATTCCTACCTGTAAGCCTGGGTTACAAACACAGGGCATGGTGTCTAAAAGATGTAGGTATTCAACAAGCAGGGAGGGTCTTACAAAAGATGCTTTCAGGTTGCATTGTGGGAAATGTAGTATCCAGAGTTTTGGAGCTTCACAAAAGTTAGGATATCCTGGCTTCCGCTGACTCAAATTTGACCTTTTATTTTTATTTTTTTCTCTTGAGCTTCCCTAACTTCATTAAAGTGATATACTAGATCACCACGACTACCCCTTTAATGCATCATTGGAGATGAACACACACACGACATCACATGAACGGTTATCTGAACAGTTTGGGTTATTTACCGATCGTCTTTCTATTCTTTTGTGATATCTCAGCAATTAATGTGGTGAGTACAATGTTATTATAACTGATGATGATATGAGGAATGATACCCAAAAATACATAAATAAATGTCGGCTTTATAAAAATCTTCTAGACAAGTCTTATCTTAAATGATACTTTGATATAAAGTAGATACATTCTTGCACACTTATTTTGTTGTTATGTGTGGAAGCCAAGTATCTACTGGTGAACTATGTAGTAATGTTCATACTCTGGGGCAGTGGCCTTATACAGGTGAACAATACTGTCTCATTGTCTGTCTCCTTTTTTTTCTGCAAAAAAAATTCAAATGTTCTCTCCCATGCCAAATGAGTGTTTTTGGCAAATCTATGAGAAATGAATCAGGCCGAGTTTTATTAAAAGGGATTTGAATATTCAAATGAACGCTTGACTGATCTTTTGTTTAAGCCCTTTTCCTGTCACCAGTTATTAGCTGAAGAGGGTGAAAAGTTTCCCGTATTTTGGTGAATTTCACATTGGATTTACACTGGAGGGGATTTTATTAAACCATTATTTACATTGACTCATTTCCATTTTGGTTCCCTACAGAAAGTTCCAGCTTGACATTTTTTGAACAAATGTCTGTGTTTTTTCTTATTAGCTTTTATTATAGATTTGCAATGATGCTTCAGTAAAAATAGGATTCCCAGCCAGTGTGTACCGAGATATAATTGGCTATCTGGAATAGCGAGGTATTTGGTGTGGGGCTGAACTTTGAGATGAAACAGAAATTACTGCCTCAGTGCCTCTGCCTAACTGTAGGTAGTTATTCTACAAATAGAAATCTCTGCCTCCTGATAATTACTGACACACACTCTCACAGTGATGCAATATGAATGTGTGAAGCCATTGTACGTGGGGATCAAAATAATGACATGTCGACCCATGAGAGGAAAGGATTAAAAATGAGATGGATTGTTTTTTTGCATGAAAAGCAGTTCAGTGATGTTGAACAAGTGGAATTCGGTGCAGTGATTCAAAAAAGGACAACTTGCCCTCTGTGTGAGGCGCGTTAAACAAACCAAGTAATAGTGGCAGACTTCCCATTAATTAAGCTTGAAGGATTCAGTTTCAATCCTCCATTTGTTGATGGGGAATTGCATACTTCACAGCCTCTGCCCCTTTGATGGTAGTTTTGGGACCAACAAATTGATTGATGGATAGCTATTTGCATGTATCTTAAAATGCTTTTTTTTTTCTCTCCCTATTTTTATTTAAAATAATGGAATGGAAGTAAGTGTGTGCAGGTGGGGCTGTGTGTGTGTGTGTGTGTGTGTGTGTGTGTGTGTGTGTGTGTGTGTGTGTGTGTGTGTGTGTGTGTGTGCAGGAGAGGGGGGGGGGGGGGAGGCAGCTTGTTAAGCAGAATTCATTTTCCACCAGATCATAATGCAATCATAGTTGGTCTGCTTTATTGTGCCAGTCAGCGTGCACACACACACACACACACACACACACACACACACACACACACACACACACACACACACACACACACACACACACACACACACACACGGAAATACGTCTTACTCTGTTTACACACACACACACACACACACACACACACACACACACACACACACACACACACACACACACACACACACACACAATCTTACTCTGTTCAGGATTTGATTTTATTATTCCATCTCACTGTGTCCCATTCAAGCATGTACGACAGCCAGAAATTCCTATTTATTTATTCTCAGACTTTTATAATCAGCCATATCAAGCATGTGCAACGCTCTTACACACATCCTTCACGTCTTATGTGAATCACATCGCTTTAAAAAAAAAGTTCGACTTTGTTGACAGCACAAAAAGCGAGGCTCGATTACATGTTGGCCTGGTGTAAGAAAATTGAAACCCTTTATAATCCCACCTTTAGGAAATGACTTTGATTTCCATGTTCATGGCAATTTCATTATTGATGAGGCAAAGTGCATTGGCAGAGGTGGTGTCCAAAGACCTACATTAAGTGCAATATTCAAATTGTCCCCCTCTCTCATATGAGCTGTGACCTTCGGGTGCCATGAAAGCACAGCCTTATAACTGAGGCGGTTAGTTTGCCTAAGGCATATGAGATATAAGCATATGCATATTGATATATTGAGGTAGTTCGTCACTCGGCAATGCAATAAAGCGGGATATATATTTATATGTAGGTGTCCGGTGGATGTAGAGCCTGTGTCCGCTGATGAGAATGGGTATCAGGCTCCACAGCATGGGGTGAATTTACTCGGGGTAGTGTATGCACGGGTTTCAATCTCCCTGCAAACCATTTGAATATAGGCCACTGATTTATTACCTTATTTGGTCTGTCTTCTGTATGCAAATGCATTAGTGGGGGGGTGGGGGGGCGGCTGGCAGTAGGGTTGAGGGTGGCGGCAGCGGTGGTTCTGGTGGTGGGGGGTGGGGGGGGCCCACTTTGGTTGTATGCATAATGAGATTCCCAGGGTCATCCCTCCGGTGTGTCAGGGACCCGTAGTGAAGCAAGCCTCTGGGGGATGTAGAAGGAGATGGGGGGGGGGAGAGCTAAGGGGGAGGTTGCAGGGGAACAGGCCCTGCGAGGCAAAGTCCCCAGGTGCCCTCCTACCCCGCCACCTTCACCCCTCACCCCTCCCTCCTAAACTCCTGGCAGTTCCTGAGCCTATCTGCTGCCAGCTCCGACTGCCCCCGCTACGCAACCTAGCTTGCGCTAAGTGTCTGCTGTGGCTCTTGGCTCAGTGGAAGTGCATTAGCCCTCATGACAATGTACCCCCCCCCCCCCCCTGCCAATTATGGATCTGATCTGTGTGTTTAATAATTGCCCTCTTCAGACGCATTCAATTGTGGCCAAATGGGAGTGGAATTGATTTTTTGTAGGATATTAGCCGATTACTCTGAGTGCCCTCCTAATTTGAATCGATTTGAATAATGGTTATTCATGTGATCTTTGCCTTTGCTACTGTGCTGCGCAACGACACGCCCTCAAGGTGCGGCACCGCCACTGTGATAAGTACACTGTAAACACATGTGTTTTGGCATGCGCGCAGCGTTTGATATTGCACATTCTTTCATAACTTCAGAAAATGTAAAATGATTAATACATTAGGGGAAAGAAAGGAGATTGTAAGGGCGTGGATGAAAACAAAATCTTAAGACTCATCCTTTTAGCTGGAGATCAAAATCATTCTTTTTTTTTTATTATCGTCATTGAAGTCAGATTTGAGGGCGCCCTTTTTTTCCTTAAATGGAACTCTATCATGGGCCTTTGATTGTTGCTGCCTAAACTGTAAATAAATATATGGATTTCATTTTCTTGCTTACATGTGAGCGTTTCAAATGCATAAACCCACTTGATCAAAATGAAAATTGATGAAAGGATGTTTCGCCATGACTTGCTTTTGTTGAGCATATATGCAAAGCGGGAGACCTGGGTGCTCTCATCCGCAGCTGAGTGAACGCTGCCCCGGCCATCATATGTGTCTCAAAAAGAACTGGGGGACAAAGACAGTGATTTACCCCCCCCCCCCCACAATAGATAGACAATAGGCCTGTCTGACACTTAAAATATTAAAGAGTGGAATATGCACCGCTACGTTGATCTTCACTATCAATATTTAACAGCTTCTTATGCATGTATGCTGAGTTGTCCAATTTCATTAAGGCCATTTCTCATCCTGGAGGGCACTGGTCTTGGGCCCCGAGGAGCCCAGGGACAAACAGAGGGGGGCTAGTGTCTTCAGCACCCATGTGGGGGGGGGGGGGGGGGGGGGGGGGAAGCGTTCTGCATTCATACTGTATATACACTGAATACAGGCAACAACAAAAACAAGTAAAGTCTATTGTTTTGTTCACCGACACTGGTTCAAGTGTTAATTGTGTGAGAAGTGTTTGGAGTGGTTGAAGCACTGTTGGATGGGGATTAAACATGTTGTCCAAAATGATAACATTATTATTTTGTTTGGGACCATTTGAAAACGGTACCTCCTCTCAATGCAAGTACACGAGCGTGTGTTTCTCTCATCTGTCAACGCTTTGAACAAATCAACATTTGGTTTTCATTTACTCAGAATTACTCTTCGGATGTCATTGTGTGGGTACCATTTCCTTTTTTTTTTTTTTTTGTCATTATAGAGAAAACATACGCTTTCCTAAGAGAAAGGTACGAGGAAGTAAATAACCACAAATTGTGCATTCATCAGTTTATCTCTGTTCTGTGGGCGTCGATCTGAGCCCGTTGACTGAGACAACGTGGTATACATGGACCTCTATTTGCTTCCCGTACATTTTGGCTCGTGTTTATCACATTTCCTCTAACAATACATCTCGATTCCTAAAGGCACAGAATCTCAAATGTGACATTTTAACAACCCTTATTCCTTTCACGCAGCACCATTTCCTTTTTGCACTTTAGTGTCATTTTCATTCCAAACCTGAATTACCAATTTGTCTTTGTGGCACGGGCAATTTACATGCATCCGTTTCAGGTTTTTTTTATATGCAAAATGCACTAAAGTGTAGCATTTTTCCCATCACAAGGATATTTTCCCGGGTCTAATTTCATGGTTTTGATGGTGAGTGAGTCCGTCTCGGAGGAACTGTACCTCTTGTTCTCATAGCTCCTGGGTGACGTCTTGATGACAAGTGTCTTTAATATGCATGGAGAATGGCAGGTCCCACATTTTGTCCCCACAGTTTTGCATGTTGAGGAGAAATTGCCCAGCGTTGGGGGTGCGGTTACTGTAGGAGATGAATGTCAGTTACCATTCAGAAAGAGACCAGGGCTTTTTATGATTATTGCCTCTGTGTACCACCATTAAAAGCAGAGTGGGGGGAATTGTCCGTGCGGCATTTTTGGCTCGCTGCATTGTGGCTAGCTTCCAGTAGGAAGACATTTTCCTCTTATGAAGGAGGAACAGTGGTCCCATGCCAAAGCCTAGAGGCCTGCGTCCTGCCATGCCACAGCCAGGCTTAAATGGAATCTGAGGGCTTGTTCGCTGTCAGAAAACACAAAACCACGTTTGTCAGGTTTGTAGAGACAACGAAGGCTGTATGCTCTGCATAAATTATAGAGTTTTAACACTATAGAATAGGCATATGAGAGCAATATCTACAGATATTTTTGGAGCTTGCAATGACTTGAGATGTGTTGATCTGACAGTAGAGGCGTTAATATCGTTGTGTCAGCAGGTGTCCTATGTGGAAAGGGGTGCACTGTAATCTCTAACCACTGCGCAGCCTTTTCTCCCTCTGTACTGAACTGTTAGTGCCACGTGATGATCAAACAAGTAAATGACCAAGTAAAACTTTAAATTGACAGAACATGAACTCACGTATGAATTTATCTCTATGTGACTTACAAGATGTTACTGATGCCATTGACATATTTGGTTCCATATATTTCGGCTGGATTTGTATTTTTGCTGTCTTGCTCGTAGTTTCAGTTGCAGCATTTTTTTCTTTTCTTTTCTTTTCGTTACTATCAAAACTGCTACTACAACTCATGCTACTATTACCGCTATTGCAATCACCACCACTGCTTCTGCCTCTAAAAATCCCTCTTTGGTTGAACTGCTGACATTTCATGGTCACACTGAGGCCGTAACCTTTGATGTCCCAGGTAGACATTGCTTCATTTTAAAGTAAGGGTGCTCCGATCAGGATTTTTGGGGCCGATCACCGATCACCGATTGCTGGCAGACGTATCGGCCGATACCGATCACCGATCACCGATCCCTTTTATGAACTGAAAATTACGCCATTACATAACAGTCACACATGTTTAGAGAATGTATCAGTAACTGTTTGGCTTTCTGTCCTAGCTCAAAATCTAAAAAATGTCCTTTCAATCACTGCAGACATTTCTTCAGCACACACAGACACACACAGTCAGTCACACACACACACACCGACACACACAGTCAGTCACACACACACACACACACACACACACACACACACACACACACACACACACACACACACACACCGACACACACAGTCAGTCACACACACACACACACACACACACACACACACACACACACACACACACACACACACACACACCGACACACACAGTCAGTCACACACACACACACACACACACACACACACACACACACACACACACACACACACACACACACACCGACACACACACGGGGAAACAGCTGTTTGAGCGGCGCCGGAGCTGCTAGCTACACGACTCACACACACACGGACCGACACACACACACACGGACTGACACACACACACGGACCAACACACACGGACCGACACACACACACACACGGACCGACACAAACACACACACGGACCGAGACACACACACACGGAGAAACAGCTGTTTGAGCGGCGCCGGAGCTGCTAGCTACACGACTCACACACACACGGACCGACACACACACACACGGACTGACACACACACACGGACCAACACACACGGACCGACACACACACACACACGGACCGACACACACACACGGACCGACACACACACACACGGACCGAGACACACACACACGGGGAAACAGCTGTTTGAGCGGCGCCGGAGCTGCTAGCTACATGACTCCGCTCTGCCTTAGCGTTAGCTAACTTTGAAAACTCCTCATCCTCCTTTCTGTGACTAACCTTCAAATGTCTGATGAGGTTGGTGGTGAAATGTCTTTGGAGATTTCCGCCTCGTGGTATTTCCTCGGTACACACGTTGCTAATCGCTAGTGTATCGTCTTTTTCCCAGATAGCAACGAGTCGGCGGACCACCAGCGGTGCTCCAGAGGCAGTAGAAGCATCAGAATGGTGTAATCACAAACACGTTTGCCGGAGCACCACCGGTGGCAACCGCTTTTTAAAAGCGGTAGCCGTCTTCCTAGCGTCTTCGTTTCCGCGGCCTGCTGCGGGCCAACTGCTGTTCTGCCGCCGTTCAGACACCTTGTAGAACTGCCAGACCGCTGAATGTAGGGACGCCGCCATGTTGAAAATGTTCTCAGGAGTAGTGCGCTCTTAATACATCCGTGGTAGTGCGTCATCTGATCGGCCTATCTGATCGGCCTTTATGGAGACCACCGATCAAACTATTTAAAGCCATTATCGGCCGATACCGATCGGTGGCCGATCGATTGGAGCACCCTTATTTTAAAGGGCCAAAAAATGCTGGGTGAGGTGTGACTTTGGCTCGAAAATAAAAGTATTAGTGAGACTGGTATTGTAAATGCAATCATCGTGCTATGCATTTTAACACAGCGTACTTGAAGGAAAGAACAAACCTGCTATGGTAAAGTAATTTAAAGCGTAACTCTCGCCAAAATGCAAACTAGGGTGTTTTTGTGAATATACCCGAGTCAAACTTTCGTTTAAAAGCATAATTAGGACGGAAGCGGCACTTTTAAGATTTACCGTATTCGGTCAAATGATCTTTTGAATGGGAGTGCTAGGGGCACTACTATGATAGCATAAAAATGGTTAATTTTAAACACTAAGGCCGGCGACAGACTGGATGCGTGAGCGTGGCGTTTCTGTTGCGTGTCAGCTGTGTGGTGGCTGTGTGGATTTTTCTATGTCTTACACACCAGAAACGTGTCTGACGCGGCGCTGCTGCTGCTGCTGTACACATGTATGTTTCCCATTGATTTACTGCACTCAAGCAGTATACTTCATGTTAAACATACTGATTTGATTACAGCAAACACAACGTTGGCAGTATTGACGGCAAAATAGGCTCCAGTATTGACAGGTGCGACATTTGAAAAAAATCAATAATATTTTATTTTATTTTTATTTGACATCTGCATTTATGTCAAATGTATTTGTGTCAAAATGACATAAACATCTTTTCCTATTCTATTTTGCCTGGAAACGCTTCCAACACGCTTGCGTGTCGCGTGAAAAATAGCCGTTGGTTCTATTTCTAGCAGGCGCGCGTTTTCGGTGCGGCTCGAGCTGCGCGTGAGACGCGGGCATCACGCAGGCAGTGTGCAAGCTCTAACCTGTTAACATGGGACACGCCACGCAGCTGACACGCTCACGCCACGCATCCAGTCTATGGCCGGCCTAAGAAGGCTCGACACAACATGAAACTTTCCTCAATGAAACATGAACTTGAGCATTGAGAACATCGTTTGTGTACACAGAGTTTACTAAAAAGAAAGGTTTTGAGCGACTCACTTTAGCAGTTGTTGTTTACGCTATCCGCCATCTTGTCAGTCAAAAAGTGTCGATCTCCGAATGCGAATGAACGGACTCCACAGGAGGAAATGTCGTTCTTATATGAGGCTCCTTTTTCAACTACAAGGTAAATATTGTTTTTCACTAACGACAAAACAACAAATTATCCGCGCATTTCTATGGAACTAAGCTTTAGGAGCTTTCCATCTTTACTCTCCTACCTGTTACGTTGCAGACAGCGTGATAGGATAGGATAGCGTGAACAACTGCTACAGTGAGTTGTTCAAAACCTTTCTTTTTAGTAAACTCTGTGTACACAAACAATATTCTCAATGCTTTTGTTAATGTGTAGAGCCCCTGGTGATACTTGGAGCAAAGTCTCATGTTGTGTCGAGCCTTCTTAGTGTTTTAAAAATAGCTATTTTGATGCGATCATACCAGTGCCCCTAGCACTCCCATTCAAAAGGCCATTTGACCCAAAAACGAGAATACGGTAAATCTGAAAAGTGGCGCTTCCATCCTAATTACGCTTTTGAACTAAAGTTTGACTCGGGTATATTCACAAAAACACCCTAGGTTGGCGAGAGTTACGCTTCAACAAAAAGTAACTTCAGGATGCAATTAGTAACTTTTGTGTGAATCAAGGAAAGTTTGTTAAACAGTAAATTTGTACCTGCTCACTGTGTCGTTCAAACTGTATGTTGTTGTGATTAGTGATAATGCACTGCAAAAGTATTCATCTTCTAAGTCAGTTAGTTTAATATTCAGTGCTGAAATCTGACTTTCTCTTTAAAGAAACTGATCCGTTTTGACAAAGTTCTTGCAATCAGTCCTCACTTTTTCCTACACAGGATTTGTTTCGAAACAAAGATGTGTCTTGACACAAAACTGAATAAGACGCATCCCTCCAACACTGTATAACATGACAGGTGATGCCCAATTATTGAAAGTTGGCAAACTGTTGTAGCATTTCAAACCATAGAGTTATCTTAGGAATGCATACTAAATGAAGTTGCTTGTTTTGTGGTGGATGCTACTTGAATGTTTGGTTGTCTCGATCTGTTAACTTCATGGAACAATTGAGATCTTTGTTCCTTTGTTTCTTTCTTGTGTTTCTCATGTTGTTTTCCACCTCTGAGCTCTCCACCATGTTTCACTTCTCACGTGAATCACACTCTCTGCAGTCCATCCAAACACACACAGACACACACACACACACACACACACACACACACACACACACACACACACACACACACACACACACACACACACACACACACACACACACACACACACACACACACAGTGTCACTTTTATCACCAACCTCTTGTCTTTGTCTCACACTCAAACACACAAAAAGACACGTGCACAAACACCTCTGGTGGCCATATCCGCCACACTTCTTACTGGCGCTAATCAATCTTACAGTACATTCATCATCAGCACCACACCGCGGGCTCCGTCCTGCTGAGTGAAATCTCATTTAGGCCTCTTTGGATGTTTCACTGCGCTGGAAATACGCAATTACATCACGGACATGGGGGGACGGGGCATGGCAGGGAGCAGCTACTGACAATTAGACACCTAACAGACCAGGTGTGAACTGTGCTGCACACCACAGAAGAAGAAGACTGTATTTAGAAACT
>CM042440.1:18411246-18516246 GCA_023631565.1 Gymnocephalus cernua
ACACTTGTCTCTTAAATGGAAACTACCTCCAAAGGAAATGCCCCGCATTAGGGCTTAATGATTTGGGCACTTACCAATTACGCTAGCAATGAATTTCTTTTCTCGTTAAAACAAGACATCATTTTATAGATTCATAAAAAGCTGCGTTTCTGTATACTGTTTAAGCAATGGAGCAACACTGGAGAAAAAAAGCAGCGCGGTTACACCATATATGCCATTACATATATATATATATTACATTATTATTCTGCTAAGAAAAAAGAAAGTATATATTAGAAGTTTTTTTTTTTAAGTTTTAAATGATCATGTGGATAAAATGGATTTAAAAAAAAAACTGAATTAGGTTTGGTGCTTAAATCAACATTTGTTAAAAAAGAAAAAAGAATTGATTTCATTCATTCACTAGGGATAACAAATGTGTTACATGAAGTCGTATATGACTGATCAAAACCATATCCGTTTAGTGCAGCCATAATATTGACAAAAGAGGGCAGCAGGCTGCTACCGCCTGGCCCGGCCCTCTGCTTCAGAGAAGGCGAGACTTGGCCCGAGAGAGTCTGGGCCGGGTTTGGCTCACTGGAGAGGGCCTGGCTGTCTGCTCGCCTGCCTCCTTTGGCTGCCTGTCTGTGTGAGTGACTGCGAGATTGGTTTATTTTAGTTCATCATCTCCCTCATCAATCTTTTACACGGGACTGGGTCAGCAAAGATGACAAAAGTGAATCGCTTATGTGGTCCAAAGTTTCTGGCAGCGACTCGGTGTGAGTAAACACAAAAGCCTTGCTCTTCCCTTTCTTCTTCTTCTTCTTCAACAGCCCTCCCCTCCTCCCCCCCCCCACCCCCCTTGTCATCCGCTCCCACTTTCTCTCTAACCCCCACATTCCCCATCACCCCCCCCCCCCCCCCCCCCCACTCACCCCTTTCCAGAGATATATGAAGGCAATGTGTGGATCTGGTTGGCTTTGTGAACTAGGTGCCAGACCACATCAGAGGAGCTGTGCTGAGGGAGCAGATTGCACGGTGACGTCTTTCTCTCCTCTCCCTGTTTCTCTCTCGTCTTCTTGCACTCTTCTTCGTACTCCTCCTGCTTTCCCGTCTCACGAGGTGTTGGGGTTGACCGTCGACTGACATTTCTCCTGTGTGCCATTGCGTCTTACTTTTTCTTCCTGCAGCCACATGTCCACTCCCGATTAATTCCCATTCATGTATTCTGCTGACTGGCTACTGTGCTGCAGCTTGTGCGGGTGGGGCAGATTATGGGCTGCAGAGTGACGATGGCCCACCGACGGTTCTAATCAGGAAGGAGATGCAGAAAGGATAGAGACAAAACCCAAAACGGATAGATGAGCATGGAAAAAGAGGAGTCTCCACTTAGCCTTTTGAATTCAAACACATGTTCGATGTTATAAAGACTTGTCAAAGAGGAAAGAAAAAGAACGTGGACAGACGGAATGAAATGCTGGGACACACTGGTTAGCGAGTGTTATTAGTGAAGCCTGAGACATCTCACTGGGCCATATGGAATTACCGAAAATGAAAACCATGTTGAGGACCTCTCCAGTAGAACGTCTCTTCCTCACTGCTTTCATACATTTACCATGGAAAGCTTTAATAGAATGAGATACGTTTCTGGTTGGTGACTTTGATTTTAGGTCCCCAAACTCTAATAGAATTGTCAAATTTATTTGATTATTTTAAAGATTATGTTTTGCCCTCATTTGACAGCGAGTGTAGAAAAAGCTACAGGAGAGAGAGAGAAAGGGACGGTGGGGTCGTATATCACGCAACAAGGGTCCCATATGGCCTCAGGTTTATGTCATATCTATTTTGTCAATATAATATATAATTTGTCAATTGGCTGTTTAGAGGAATCAAAAACACTTCTCACAATCTAAATACGGAGCGAAGTGAGCATATGGCATCCTCAACGATTGACACACCCTGGAATGTGTCAAGTCACAATGAAATGAATAGTGACTTTTTGCCTTTCAATACTATTCCCCATATCTAATGTGTATTTGTTAAATTTCATATTTATCTATTTCAATGTTTTATCTCAAGCTTTTTTTTGCAATCCCATTTTAATTGTATTAATGCTGGAGGGCAGATCGAACGTGCAGGACATTCTGTGTCCTTATGCAAATCATCAGCCTCTCCTTACATAATACTGAATATAAAGTATTCTTACCTAAGCATACATACATAATATATATACATACATAATATATATATATATATATATATATATATATATATATACATACATACATACACACACACACACACACACACACACACACACACACACACACACACACACACACACACACACACACACACACACACACACAACCCCAAATCAGAAAAAGTTGGGACAGTATGGAAAACACAAATAAAAAAGAAAGTAGTGATTTCTAAATGTACTTTGACTTGTATTTCATTGCAGACAATACAACAGCACATAATGTAATGTGTTCCTCATGATTTTTATTGTTTTTGTTTTTTTTCAAAAAAACAAAATTCCTATTTTGGTTCTTGCAACACATTTCAAAAAAAGTTGGAACAGTAAAGCATTTACCACTTTGTAATGTTGCCATTCCTTTTCACAACACTTAAAAGACGTTTAGGGACTGAAGACACCAAGTGATGAAGTGTTTCAGGTGTAATTTTGTCCCATTCTTGCTGCAAACAAGTCTTAAGGTGGGCAACAGTACGGGGTCTTCGTTGTCGCATTTTGCGCTTCAAAATGCGCCACACATTCTCTATTGGAGACAGGTCGGGACTGCAGGCAGGCCAGTCAAGTACCCGTATCCTCTTCCTCCGCAGCCAGGACTTTGTAATGTGTGCAGAATGTGGTTTTGCATTATCTTGTTGAAATGCATGGACGTCCCTGGAAAAGATGTTTTCTTGAAGGCAGCATATTGTGCTCCAAAATCTCTATGTACTTTTCAGCATTAATGGTGCCATCACAGAAGTGCAAGTTACCTTTGCCAAGGGCACTGACACAACCCCATACCATGACAGACCCTGGCTTTTGGACTTGTTGCTGGTAACAGTCTGGATGATCCTTTTCTTCTTTGGTCTGGAGCACACAGCGTCCATTTCTCCCAAAAATACCTGAAATACTGATTCATCTGACCACAGTACACATTTCCACTTTGTGATGGTCCATCCCAGATGCCTCTGAGCCCAGAGAAGTCGACGGCGCTTCTGGACACTGTTAACATAGGGCTTCCTTTTGGCACAGTACAGTTTTAACTGGCATTTGTGGCTGTAACTACGTATTGTGGTACTTGACAAAGGTTTGCCAAAGTAGTCCTGAGCCCATGTGGTGATATCGCTTATAGATGAATGACGATTCTTGATGCAGTGCCGCCTGAGGGATCGGAGATCACGGTTGTTCAGCTTAGGCTTGCGCCCTTGTCCTTTACGCACTGAAATTCCTCCACATTCCTTGAATCTTTTAATTATATTATGCACTGTTGAAGGTGAAATAAGCAAATGTCTTCCTATCTTTCTTTGAGGAACATTGTTTTTAAACATTTCAATAATTTTCTCACGTATTTGTTGGCAAACTGGCGATCCTCGGCCCATCTTTGCTCCTAAAGGACTAGACCTTTCTTGGATGCTGGTTTTGTACCAAATCATAATTACAATCACCTGTTGACATCACCTGTTTCAAATCACATCATTATTTAACCAATTTACCTGATTACTAGCCCTTAATTGCTCCTGTCCCAACCTTTTTTGGAATGTGTTGCAGGTCTAAATGACAGGAAAGGATGTATATTTACAAATAAAATTAAGTTGACCAGACAAAACATGAAATATTTTGTGTTCACATTGTCTGCAATGAAATACAAGTCAAAGTGCATTTAGAAATCACTACTTTCTTTTTTTATTTGTGTTTTCCATACTGTCCCAACTTTTTCTGATTTGGGGTTGTACATTTAAAAGAAGTAACTAGTAACTGTAACTAATTACTAATTTTCAGTAACTTTCCCAACACTTGTCATAAGTACCTGCAACACATTCTCAATGGGTTCGTATGATATTGTACACAAAACAATTCAACTGGGTACAGGGCACTGTGAGGTTAAGGTCATTTCTGGGGGCCGTTGCAGTTGAGTTTTGCCGACAAAAGCTGACTGTCCTGCGGCGACAACAGTTACGTTTAAGCACCAACATGATTAGTTAAGTATGAAAAAAAGACTGTGGTTTGGGTTAAAACACCAGTCCCCTTAAGTAGTAAGCCCGGGACGCGAACACCCGCTTCCTGGGTGAAAGTATTGTGTTTTTCCCTTAACTTCTTCCGGGACACAAACTTCACTCCCCCGCTTGAAAGTCCTGTGTTTTAGGACCTATCTACCAAGAATTAGAAGTTTGTATAGTATAGTAGTGTAGTAGATGATGTGATTACTCAATAGTGTCACAGTACTGCAGGTGTCTTCATTATTGTATCAACTTTCAAAAGGGCCACTACATAATACATAAAACATAATACACTTGAACATTTCCCTGGTGCAACATGGGTGCCGTCCTTGCGGCTGCAAATGTAATACTTTCCATGCAATCCAGGATTTGACATTTAGGAATACTTTTAAAACCGTCCGCCTGCATTACGTCTCATCCTGTTGCAGCTGGACTCTCCTGCATGACTTTAAAGACAAGACATGTGTCCTGCTAACTTAAAGGTTAAAAACAAACCCTAAACAAAACTTGGGGGAAACTGGAAAGAAGAAGTCAGACTTAAGCCAAACTGTGAAAACACAACTCTCCAGGAACATGTGACTCACCAAACAAACTGTTTAGCCACAGACGTGATCTGCTCCTTTCAAACACGGCCTTCGCCGCCCTTCCACTCACTAACTCGCACACATACAGCGCGCGCAGAAGACGGGTGCAGGGTCGGGCCGGAGCACATGAGAGAGACGCTTTGAAAAATAAGCCCTCATTTGGGCAGAGTGGATTCAGATGGCTTGGCTACAGCTCAAAGGCGAGCAGCTCTCTGGGTCAGCTTATTATTTCAATGGATGCAAGGCGCTGATGTTCTCAAGTGTGGCTCACTTCAATCAAGCGACCCGGCAACTCAGCACATGGGTCAAGGCTACAGTCTCATCTATCGGGTCTAAAGACCGGGCCCTCAGTCCCAGCGCTGCCATCCCCAAATCTCCTGTACGAGGCCAACTGTGCTCCAACAAAAATGCAGTAAATTCAATTTGGCTGCTGCAAGGGAATCCCAGACCTGATTGGGGGGGGGGGGGGGGGGTGGAAAGAAAAATTACTCAAAGATGCCAAGTTTTGCAGGAGTGAGGGAGAGGAAAGACAGATGTTTAATTTCCTTCAGTGTGCGAGCGGTGGGGTTGAGGGGTGTGGATTTGGGCGGGGGTGGGGGGGGTGAGGGGGGGTTTGGAGGACTTCTCATGTTTTGCATTCTGTCAGAGTGTTTGTGTTGAAAAACATTTTTCGACTCTTATTTTTCTCAAACAGAGGGGAGCGTAATTAACATAAGCAGACTCTCCAAACAAAAACAAACAATTAAACTCAAGAGTCGCAAAAAAAGTATGGAAGTAATCTTTGCCGTTTCGTCTTTATCTTACTTTCTGGCCGGTCTCAAGTGATTCCTTGTTCATGCATTTACTTGGATAAAGATAATTTAGTGTGCTCGGCTTAGGGCCCATTACTACCATAAAGGATTGATTTCCACTTTTAATGCTGTGTTGGAGGCTTTCATAAACACTGGCCCTACGCACACACACACACACACACACACACACACTAATAAACACTTAACACAACAGAGTGAAACACAACCACAGCTGAATGAGAGCCATCATGTGCGCTTGACCGAGCCTGTGGCTCTCTGACTGGTCAAAGGCAGCCTTGCGAGAAGGTTAACTGGACTATATTTGTTGTTATTCCACCATGGGCATCTGTTCCATTGCTTACATTAGCAGTTATCGACTGCGCCAATATTAGTCATGGCCCCGCAGTTGTGTAATTCAGACTTACCAAAGCATACCATCCACCACCATGGTCTGTTTCCCCCTCTAGCCATGCCCTGATAGGGTAATGTGGGGTGTAATGACAGCCAATTAGAAGGGATCACAAAGCAGGACAAGCAAACAGAACCCAACAGACCAGACCCCGGCCTTGCTGTGGCTGCAGGCGACTTTTGTTTTCCCTGGTGCTGATCTCTTATCAGTATCCGTGTCTCCAGAATGAGATTTCATTTGAGAGTAACTGACCTAACATCAGTGTCCCTGAGAAACATCGCTGGACTCACAGTGCAGCGGGGTCCTTGATTGGGCCGGGCAGTGTCGAATAGTTGGACCACCCAGTTTCTAGCTGCACTATGAGGCCATTGTGCATACACGCAGGCAGGCAGCGCCCTGATTCGTAACAGAGCCGATGGTCTACAGTATGTGTGAATGAGTGCAGTATGTGGCGAGTGGAGATAACCTCCAGCACATTGTATCAGTAATTGGCTCTGATGAACTGAACAGCCTTAGAGATTTGCTCGGTGCAAATTGAATAATGGTCGTTTTCCTGCTGTAGATGTGTTAGATAATGATACGGCACAATGACCTGAGCACACGCAGGGCGTCAGAGTGTTTGTGTACCTGAGCAGACGTGTGTCCTTGTGCCTAATATTCTCTTATGTTACTGTATAAAGACATTTATACCCTTGTGAGCTGGTGACATTGGCTATTCTTTCTCGTTGTTGGGGGTCACACACAGACACACAATGTCAGCTACACGAGAGCGTGACCGATTTCGCATCGGTTTTTCGAAAAATCGTTACAGTGTACATTGATGTTAAAATGCCTACAGGTTGGCAGGACGGTCTGAAATGTTTTGCACGGTCTTTCGCTGTACATTTTGTTGGTAAATGTGAGATGTTCGAGTCACACACACGTCTCGTCTTCATATCAGAAACAAGGAAATGATCAACCCGTTCTCACTCCCGCGGGACTGCTGGGATTGGTTGAAGTCGCGGGAAACTTTGGTCAATTGGTCAAATCTGCGGAAAAGTTGCAGTGGTTGGTCAAAATTGTGAGCCGCACCAAATTCACGGTGATTGGTTGAATTCGCGCGAATTGGCGCGATCGCGACATCGCGAGATCCTGGAGGTACTGGCTTATGACCCAAAAGAAATAAAACAAAAACACACCTGGGCGTTTGTGGTACCACAACGTTGTCGCGCTTGTTGGAGCTCATTTGTACTCATTATTCCTCTGTACCTCAGAAAGCTGTTGGTAGCAGTATTCTCAAACTCTCTGTCCAGTGGGAGGCTGTACCATGAAGAAACCTGTCCTTGTTTGTGTGTAAAACACAGGCTCTCTGCACCTCTACGGCAGCAGCATGGGTGGCAGCATCTGATGTACACTATCCAGACATTCACAAACACTAATGAGCTTACTAAAGCTTAACTATAAATGCCCATATCATTCATGTTATTAATGTCCCCATACTCACTCAGAAACTCGGTGGCAAAGTTGGTTTCGGAACGCACAGTCTCTTCTCCCAGCTTGTGAGGGTGATAGTTAACTAGCTAGCTTATTAGCAACAGTCCACACATGGCTATGGCGTTAGCTTAGCTCAGCTCCAAAACACAGTTTACTCTCCTGTTTCAGCAGGGTTACACACTGACATAAGCCCCCCCCGATCTTAACTTTAATGAACAGTCATTTAAACAACGTACTGAATTTACAATCAGCTCTTAGCGTTTCTCTGACAGTTCCCCGCTTTTTCTCGCTCTCAACGTGTTGCTCTTTCCGTTAAGTCCCGCCCCCTCAAAAGAACCCGATAGGTTACAAAACTCCTCTCTGAATGACACTGACTGGCTAATAACAAAATGGACACCTGGCCACACCCAATACAGAAGAAAAGCACCTGAGAGGTTCATGGGCGACATTTCAGAACCTTACCAAACTATGTATTTCTCTATGTTAATATTAATATATTTATGTTAAGAGAAATACGTATCAAAGAACGACATACAAACAAATTTAGCAGGGTGCTACATGCTTACACGACTATCCATGAACAAATATATATATATATATATAAATATATATATATATATATATATATATATATATATATATATATTAGGGCTGTCAGTTTAACGCGTTATTAACGGCGTTAACGCAAACCCATTTTAATGCCGATAATTTTTTTAACGCACGAGTAACGCATAGAGAGAGCAACGGGATCTGTTAGTCCACTTCTTTAACTGTCTATGGCCACACCATGCATTCCTACGAAGCAGCTGATTGGTTTGGTTTAGGCATTTCACCGCGAGTGGTGAGGATAGTGGATTGGTCAGGGGATAGGACCTGAACAAATGGAGTTACGTTACCTTCGACGCCTGGCCAATAGTAGTGATTGAAGGGCGGGTCTTGTAATTTCGCAGACCGCAAACAAAACAGACACAAGCCTCGGCCGGTTTTAGCTTGCTAGCCGCGTAGCTTGTAGGCTCGTGACGGCGATTATCTTCAGAGCGAGCGAGTAGTGACTCTACAGTCAGTGAGAGAAACAAATGAGTGCGCAGTACTACCTGTAGTACTATCTGCAGGACTATCTGCAGTACTACCTGCAATGGAACATCGAGGTAACAGCGTTACATTATGTGACAGATTATTAGATCCAAGTGTGAATGTTAGTGTGAAATTGAACATAACGTATATGACAATGTTGTTTTCAATAAAAAAACAGTCACAAAGCAAGCCAATCTACTTTTCCATGCTGATAAGACAATTAAAATGAGAAAATATAATGGGACAAAAAGAAATCAAGGGACATTTAGAATAGATAAAAATGTGCGATTAATTGCGATTAATAGCGAGTTAACTATGACATTAATGCGATTAAATATTTTAATTGCTTGACAGCACTAGTATCTTTTGGTATGCATTTCAGAAAAAAATGGTTAGGATTCAGGTGTAATTGCAAATAGTGATTAATCATGATTAATCCACTGAAAATTCTGATTAATTTGATTAAAAATTTTAATCATTTGACAGCCCTAATATATATATATATATATATTCCTTTTGTTTGCCAACAATTGATTTACAGACAAAAGAATGTATGTTATCCCACATATGGACATTACCTATGGTTGCTCAGACTCCCTGTTAGAATAAACTGTAATAAAACTCCAATAAGAGAAATCCAAATAATATTTTTGGGGGGATTTCAGAGAGGTAAAATGTACTGTCAACACCAATCACAGATATAAAACATAAAAAACGTTTTATAGCTGGGGTTTCTGAAACATCGAACAGACACAACACTTTCTGTAGCAGACTTCTGAAACATGTCATCAGTTCAGTATCAAGGTGATAAAACTGACTTTGTATGTATTTGAGATATTAAAGAGAACATTTCAGGGTAAAACTGTGCCTTAATTTAACAAAGTCTTGCAGTACTTATTCTAATGATCTCCCGATGACACTTCAGCCTGTGTATGCAAACATGACCAAGTCTCTCCCAAAACTGCAAACCACACGTGCCAGAATGTTAATTTGTGATGTTTATGACAGAAATGATCTGGAGCAGCTACAACTGCAATGAATATTTGACTGGCAAAAATATCACTTACAAATACATTTTAAATCTGTGTTGTGTTAACAGTATTCCAGCAGAAATACCCACAACACAAGAAATTCACCCTGAGAACTGTCTACCCAGTGTCAGCACTTCATCCACGCAGTATATGTGGCGTCATAAATGCCTCTTGCCTTATTTGTAGCTATGGGATTTACTCATTCGTGTGCACAATATCATCTTGTGAACCGATCACTGCCAATGAAAAACTCATGAATTTAGTTTCAGTCTGGATTGCCGCTGTTAATGCTGAAAGTCTGCATCGCATTTGTTGTAACAGAAGAAGTAAAGAGATACAGAAATGCTTCAGATGTTTTACAGCCAGTTTTACCAGCAGTAAAATTGCCTCACTTCATATACAGTAGAACCATTCAGCGTCTGCTGGCTAACGCGAGCATCTTGATACAGTATGGAAAAAATATAAAGTACGACCACAGACGGCGCGTGGGGTGTTACTCATTACGCGAGATAACATTTGGATAACATGTGAGTTCACCTCAGTCACACTGGGCACAGGGAGTCTGCGACTGGGAAGCCTGCGGAACAACTTGTACTGCAAGGATGAGTGTTAACATAGACAGATAACTTGCAATTTAGTTTGGACCTCTGAGTTCTTGGGTGTTTTCATAGTATAATTAAATTGATGAACCCGTTATTACTCATTATGTTAATTACTGTCAGTGCTCTGAAATTGCACCAGCGTCTTCGATGTCTTCATTGTTACCTGAGGAACTTTTAGAGACTCTTATGAATTTAATATGTTGTGCTTCCCTTCCCAGATCGTGGCTGAAGACAGCCTGATCTGTTATGGTTGCATCCCTACATGGTTGGATTATGGCTGGGCCCTGAGACAAAAATTAACCAGCACCCGATTTATTTCAAGCACTGAGATTATAGAAGTCTTAAAACGATTTTGACACATAGCCCCGACAGATGGACCCTGTCACACATGTAGCACACAACAGACACATTCTAACTTACTGGAAATACTCCATTATGTTTAGGTTAGGGTGGTGCTTGGCTGGGTAGGGTGTGCAGGAAGTAGGACATTACGCAGACTACCCGGCGGCCACGTAGTGGGTTCGTAATTTGGTCATAAACAACCGAGCGTCTAGCTGTTTCTTCAATTTGTCTGATGATTTCGGCGCCGGCCCTTACAGACAGAAGGTCCCTATAATCTTGTTGTCTACCTAGATAGATATGATCCTTTTCGTCTTTGTGTAAATCACCCTCGGATGCTTGCCTTTCTCCCCAGTTTCGTGTGAGCCGCACGACTGAAACGCAATCGACACGCCCACTCACTTGAGTTCGCCGGACAATAGTCTGTGTCCTTGACGTTCGACTTCCAGGATCGCTCCGGTGCCGCCAGATGCATGTATTTTCGCCGATGTCCGTTTTCCTTCCGCTTTCTTTGTGTTGGAATTTTAATGGACTATGGTTGACTGCTCCTCGGATCGCTGCATGGTAAATTGAGACAGCTGGCTAGAATATCTGTCCAATCAGAGTTTTCTCTCGCACAACTATTTTACAGCGGCTCCGTGCGGAGCTTAGCACCGCCCATGACGATTGCGATTGGTTTAAAGAAATGCCAATAAACCAGAGCACGTTTTTCTCCCGTCCCGGAATGCTGTGTGGACTCGCCAGACCCTCCTCCGCAGTGGATGGTCTGGCAAAGGGAGACAATGACCTGCTCTTTTCACATATGGGCTCAATTGGACATTACACAGTCTTTCTACTAGAGAGCTGGCAGGGACAATTGTGTCACATATCACATATCGCATGTCTAATTCAGACAATTTCAGGGTTGCACTGCCATGTGAAAAGAGCTCAAGACTGGGACTCAAATTCATGTGAATAGGCAGGAGCCACCTTAAGGCCCTTATCATGTCATGTCATGGCTTTAGAAACCCATTGCTTAAAAGATTACCATGAATTTTGATGGTGAATCTGCACCCCGTTTTTACTGAAAACTACAGTATGGCTGTGTGAGAATGGAAAGCTTGGTGTAGCAACAGTAAGTAAGGAGGGTACAACTTGAGTGATGGGACGATTACAATTCACACCTAAACCGTTAACTAGAACACCTCACTGAAAAGAAAATGCCATTGCTAAGGTGGAACATGTTTGGCTCTGTAGCTTCTAAAGGAAAGGCACAGACTTCCCCTTTTGCAGCAACACATTGTGCTGCAGGCTTTGCACTTTCTCTCCTGTTTACACTGAATGTGCACAACAGCTGACAAATCTGACTTTCCCTTCTGCATTGTTTATTTTATCGGAGCTTGATCAACAAATGCACATGCACACATAAATTACACTCAGCTACGCACAAGCGCACACAGCTGATACACATGCACTTCTTCTTTTTTGCCTTTGAGATGCCTCCAGTAGGTCCCGAGGATTGACACCCTCTGCTTTCAACTTCTGTGACCCTTCCAGCAGCCTGTGAAGTAGGCACAGAACAGCAGAGCAAGGCCCTTGGAAATATCTGCGGTCAGCTGCAGAGGGAGGAGGGAGCGAAGGAAAGAAACTTGCTTTTAATAAACAAGATAATGGGTGCCATACGCCCCTTCTCACACCACCACTGCCCGCGATCTCTCTCTCTCTCTTTCACTCTCTCCCTCTCTTTCTCTCTCTATGCCTCACCCGCTCTATCTTGCTTTTCCTATAAAAAAATTGCATTCGTTGTTTGAGAATGGGGTGAAAGACTGAGAAAGTGTGAGAGGAAGAAAGCAAGGTCGAGGGGGGAGGAAGTGGGGGCCTGATCTTCAAACCAACAATTAACTGGCGTCAGGATGTTTATGGGCAGAGTTAGTTTAAGCGACCGGCCCTCAGTCAGATCAGCCGTGGCCTTAAACACTCCTTTTTTTTTATATTAATACTGAAACTACGCAGAGGGAAAAAAAAGACACCTCACATTTCATTTTCAGCCCTCAGAGGTCTTTTCTTTTCGGAAAGAAAGTCTTTTCACAACAAACTCAAAAGGCTCTTTAATTAAATTGCTCGCGGTTTTTCCGCCGTATTTCAGTGGCGAAGCCCTTCCTGCAGTGTGAGAAGTCAACAGGTCATTGAAAGCCTAGTTTTTTCTCGGTTATATGCTTACCAGAATAGGAACAAATGCCTGACAATACCTTCCTATCTGCCTCAGTCTGGTTGCAAGAAGTTTGACAGCAGTCTGAGCGTGGTCCAAGAATCACAGAGAGGTGAGGGTGGGCTGAGGGGCTGACACACAAAAACTCCAAGGACCAGATTTTTACTGGGAAAAGGCCGAGCGTGCACCGACACACGAGAAGGGAATGTTGGGACGCCATGTGTGTGTGTGTGTGTGTGTGTGTGTGTGTTTGTCTCCCGTTTCAGGGCCTACCTCTGTGCTCATCGGCCAAAGAGATGGCAGAGAGAGACAGTTTAATATGCAACAGACCCGGCAGCGGTTTTATAAGGGGGGCTGGCACTTACTGTAGTGTGTGTGTCTGTGTGTAAGCTAAGAATTGCTTAAGATAATGTGGATCGAATGAGGTGCAACCAATCCTTCTCTAGCACGGCCCTGATACAAATTAGCAAAGGATTTCACAACATTCGCAGCAAAGGCTGTGGGAAAGCAATGCGAGCGTGTCTTGCAGTTTGTTTTTTTTCTTCGTTTTTTTTTTGGATCATTTATTTCAGAAATGTTTAGACAATCTTGGATGTCATGGAATATCTAAGGGGCAGAGTAAGATAAGGCAAAATCCTTTTCCAGGAGAAGGAGTTGATTTAGTTCACCTAAATGTCTCCTTTATTCATTTATTTCTGTTTCCTTTTCCCAATTAACAAATTAGACTACCGTTTTTAAGAACATCATTCAAAACAAATTCACACCATCACGTCCTAACCTCGCGGTCTCCGTTGTCAAACTAACAAATTGCCTTTCATCTGTTTGAAAAAATCAGCCAAAACACGACTGTTCAGAACTTCAACTAACAACTATTTTTATGTGAACTGCAGGAGATCAGATTAACCGTCTGTCTTTTAAAGAGTTGCAGTCCTGATGAAATTAAAAGAACTACAGAGTCAGTGAGTAACCTTGTGCTTCTAGTCGAAAGAAAAGCAGCAGAGTGAGGCGTGTGGCTGCGTTTTCTTCATGTTCACTGTCTCTTATCTCAGCTCCACCCTACCAGGCAACACAAACCCTAATAATGTCCAGACTTTTGTACTTATGAGACGTCCGTCTAACCTTCTTTTGTTGAGGCTTTGAAATACAAATCTGAAGTGCTGTCTGGCCAGTAGAATACACAGAGGATCAGTGTTTTGGATCCTTTCAGTGTCAGAGCCCATGATTCTGTATGAACACGTAATTTAGATCCAAGGCAACAAAGTGGTTTTCACCACAGAGTCATAGCTGTAAAACCGCTGCTAACTGGTTGATGTGGATCCCAGCGTCTTGTGAAATGTAATGTCCCACAAGATCCCGGCCATCGCCCTGCTACACTGGGACTTTTTTTTTAGTTTATCAGCATGTCCTTTTTCTTTTTGTTTTCTCTTTCTCTTTGCTCCCTCCATCTCTCTCTTCCTTTTCATTGTCTTTCCCTCTTTCTTCCCATTTTCGCTCTCGTCTGCCGGTGCTGTTAAGCCCTCCCGAGACCGCCGCTGCTGTGGTGTTGCGGCAAGTATTTTTGGCACAACACTGCTTACATGCAAAATGCAAATTATGGTGAAATCCGTTGCTCCACGATCTAATTTGCTGCTAAAACCGCATTTTATAGTGATATCTTTTCTGTCACCCTTGCTCGTTTCAGACAGACTTTCACTGACACATTAGTTATAGTGCCTCATATTTCTGGCAAACAGAGCATCTGTCTTATTCAATTATATCACTTGACTCGAAATTGACATTTGGTAATGGATACAGTGCTGATATTAAAATGTACTCACCCTACCATATCTGCATTGTTGCCTTTTTATGTGACTTTTCTACTCAATTACATATAATCACAGGATGAGCACATGCAGGTATATTGCCTTCCATTTCAACATAGACGTATTGTTTTCAGCCAGCATGGGGGCAGGGGATCCCCCCCCCCCCCCCCCCCCCCCTATTTATGCAGTATTAGTGCAGCCCCTTGGCCAGACACTTGGCCGGCCCTCTCCCGTCTGGCAAAGCATAAAGTAGGGCTTGCCAGGACACGCTGGAGAGCCAGGCTGTATACTGCTCCGCTCACAGGAATGTGTCAGTCATCGTTGCCAGTCCATCGCTGCTGATAATTCAAAATGACAATATAATGAAAGTGGTGAGGTAGAGCGCAATGTGGTACTGTGATGTGCTACTCTCACCCACTCTGTCGATCAGTTGCTTGGGCTTGGGGAGGAGGGAGCGTGGCTGGTGCCAAGTCAAACGTACATAAAAGATGGTTTGTGAATGGGGATAAGTGTAAGCAGCCATGCCAAATTGTTTGTGGATCTCAATGCTTTTTTGGACTTTCAAGCATATTTGGCCTCGCTTTTCACTCAGACTATCACGAGCTCCAGACTGAAAAGAGAAGCTGGCTGTTTTTGGCCCGTTATTACAAGATGTTTTGTCTCCGTTTTTTTCCAACAAGGTCGACCAGAAAATGACATCACACATGAAAATATCAAAAAACGGCAAAAACAAGGCATTTGTCTTCCTCTGGGAAAGCAGAAAGGTTTCAACTTTAGATAGGTAGATTTTCATTACATGAAATATTAATCAAGATGGATTGTTTAACACAGGGGTGGGTGCAGTGGGGGATTTGCATACTCAAGCCTCTTTCAGCTCGCCCATTATTTCATCTCCAAAATTCCACCTTGTGGCTTCCGTCAACCAGAGAATACCTCGGATGAAGGTGTCCTAGTCTGTCTCATTCTGGCTCCGTTGCCAGACAGATGTTGGCATTTGAATCAGAAACCTTAAGGGACTGGCATGTTCCTCTGGGGTGAGGGGGGGGGGAGAGCAAATTATATTGACAAACATGCATGAGATTCATCCTCCGTCAGACAACCTTTTCAGCAGAGGAAACTTTGAGCGAGTCAGACAGGACATGAATATTCTTTTTTTATTAATTTTTTTATTAAAGCCTCACTCCAGTGACACTTTCTCATTTGACTGACAGATAAGTCGTAAAATATATATATATATATATATATATATATATATATATATATATATATATATATATATATATATATATATATATATATATATATATATATATATATATATATATATATATATATATATAAAAAAAGATGGATCATTTTCAGTCGCTTTTTTTTTTTTTTTTTACTGGGAAAAAAAAAAAACACACAACAAAAGCATCATCTTTTCACTTAGCCAGGTGAGAGAAGGACAATTGCAACCCTTTAGCCCAGCATCCCATTTCAGCATCCCAGTGAGAGTGGTGAGTGTAATATGTGGGTAAGTGTGCTGATACTCCTTGCTTTCCCTGATGCCTCCCAGGGGATGGACGGGCTTGGCCGTCAGCTCAGGATTAATTAGAACCTCGCGCGTCCCTGCAGACGTATTAGAGAGCTCAGCGCCGGGTCAAACACCAACCGCATTAGCAGCCCGTTAGCGCTACACAGGCTGATACCTTGCACTTGAACACATCACCAGGTACTATAATTAATAATTCTCTATACTCGCTCAAGCAACACCAGTTATTATTTACCACATGTGACCTAAAGGCATTTTATTCCTGCTGGCATAAGAGAATGCTACCGTTCTTTTTTTTATGTTTAATAATGTTTAGGAAGTTAAAGGACGTGTGCAGTTTTAAAAAGGCATTTCCTCTTTGAGTACTTTCTGCAGCCTGCATAAGGACTCTTTTCATGTCATGAAGTTCATGAAGAAGTGTACTGACAATTGTTACTGCTAATAACTTCTACAATGAATGAAACTTTGTATTATTTCAATTAACTGACTAATTGTTTAGTCTGCAACATGTCAGAAATCACCTTTCCCCAGAGCCTAAAGTGACATCTTTAAATTGCTTAGATACTTCAATTAAAATTATACAAAATACAGCACAAAGCAGCAAGTCCTCATGTTTAAGGAGCTGACATGAGAGAAAATGTCACGTATTTGCTTGATCCACAATGTAAACGATTTATCTATTAATAACTAATCGTTTCCGCAAAAAAATAGAATACAATAGATTGCATTAAAGAACGAATGCTGATGTAGTGAGGTGATTTTTTGCCATCTTTATATTTCCTATCTAGTGTTTGTAGTCACAGAATGTTTGTCTGTTCAATTCTAATGGTAACAATGAATAATCAAGTATTAGTTCCTTTGAGGAAAACTAAAATAGAAGGGGTGCTTTTTTAAAGACAACAGCAAAAAAAAAAAAGAACAAAATTGCACATCTGCAATTGTGTCATGTATTACAACAAAACCAACAGGGATAACTGTATAGTTATATATAGTGGTTCCCTGTTTTGCTATGCACACTGATTTTCTACCCATGTCCCTTGGATAAAGGTACCTTTTGTTTTTTTGTCTCCTGGCTCGGTTGGCCCACCTGCCTCTTGAATAAACATGGGCTGAGGAGGATCAGGACTGCCTGGGGTATGGCGAAATGTCACCGTAGAGAGAAGCTAAGGGAGATGCGGGCTTGATCTGCTTGATCACTCAGTCATACAGCGTCCACTGAAGGTTAGCAGTGAGGCAGATTTAGGTACAATTTATACACATACTGACACATACACGCTCAGAGTCTCAGCGGATCATAGCATATCCCTTCAGTCCAACTAGGAGGCAGGGGAAGGACATAGAGCCCCATATATCCCATGTTAGAGGACCTGACCAATGCCTATGAGGGAGTCCATAAGATTACATAAAGGTATGGAGAGTGGATATGAGTAATCCCTGCAATATTAATGTCCAAAATGTCATTGAAAAGCCATGGTATCATTCAAAACGTGGAGGGCCTGGTTAGGGTTGTAGAGTGACATATAGAGCTGGAGAGAGACTTGCCTCGTATAATGAATGAACTCGAGGTTCCTGCCTTCAATCCCTCTGGACTTGGGTTTGTCTCCCAGTGAGCATGGCCTGGACTGTCAACAGACTTTCTGTCTAGACGTATAGGGAAAACAAACTGCACTCCACAGGGTCCAGTTCAAACAACAAGGCTATTATCTTGAAACCTACTCAAGTGGATGTGTTGTCAAGGCTGAAGTGATTATTTCCCTGATTACTCCCAGCAGAGGAATACATGTTTATCCACCTCAAATAAAACACCAATTTGCCTTCCGTTTTCTGATCACCTCCCCTATAAATTAAGCTTTGCAAGAATTCAAACAAAGGGGCCCGTGCGCAGTGATGAGCATGAGCGTCAACATTGCCACATCTCTTTTGAGAGGGTGTAAGCTCCTTATATCAAATGGTTTGTTTGTCCCCCAGTTACAAATCATTAAGTATTTTTGCTCTAGTTTTTTTAGCTCAGTGGGTTATATGAAAATGAGCGACAAGCCTCCATCCCTCCTGTGTACGGATTATGAGCCTGTGTTTGTGAGGGTCTGACTCTAATGGGCTAGTAATTACAGTTTGTTTATGAGTTTATCGATGCATGCCACCATCGTGCCTGCATGGGTTATGGGCAACGGCAGATAAGGTTCACACATTTTTTTTTTATTCCTCCCCTCTGAAGACCGAGTTAGCTCGCATTGTGAACTCCCACTGTGATCATATTACAAGGCCCGATACTTTTGATCTACGTTAGTATGGGTCCAGGGCATGGATCTAACTTGACTTTGCAACCTTGAGATACACAAACTACCATTTCCCACTTTGATGTGGAGCCAGGAGCTGTGAAAAAAAAAATACACAGAACTATCTCATTATAAAAAAAAAATTGTCCAATTTACACCTCCATTATGTCTCCACAGCAATACTACTGTTCACTTAACAAGGTCAGGATCTACACGTACGGCGAAATACTAACATCCACTGTAGTCTCTCGTCCTCTGTTAACATCTTTCAGTGTTTCGGGTCAATTCTCCTGGCAGGGCCGGATGGTGGGTCGCGGCCTGCGCCATCACAGGCTCGGAGGGTATTTTCCACGGTGTGTTGTCAGCAGGGCAACAACAGCAGGCGGTCTCAGATCCTTCCCTCTTTCCCGGGCTCCTGACGACCTGCACGGCATATGCTCTGGGAACACTTGACGCAGACCCGCTCGCCTCCATTTGTGTTTGTACGGTCAAATTTAATCAAGATGGCATCTGTTGGGTGTTTAATGTGAGTAATTGTCCTGTACAGTATGCGTGTGTGCGCGTGTGTGTGTATATGTGTGCGTGTGTACGTGTAGAGAGAGAGAGAGAGAGAAAGAAAGAGAGAGAGAGAGAGAGAGAGAGAGAAAGGCAAAGTTAGTATACACTGAGGGAAAGCATTTAGGGAAATGTCATTTCTTTCTGCATGCTCAGAAACAGGATAAGTCATACAACTGAAGCATCATTTTGCCGCATATGCTGTCCCCACCTTTAATAGCACCCTAGACTGTATCTTTTTTTCTTTTCTTTTTTGCAACTATGTGAAATGTCTTCTTGTTATGAGTGCATTCCCACCGTGATGGTGTGTTGGTCTGTGTCAAACCATGTGCCAGGGTAATAACTGTCTTGTATGAATGTACCTGCAACTGGCTGGCCGTGGAAATGAATTTCCTTCTTGACAACAAATAGAGCTCTAATCTAATCTACCCTGCATCTTTCCAGAGTGTGTGAAGATACATGGACATAGAGTATATGTGTGTGGTCGTATGTGTACATCTGTAAGTGTGAGAGCAAAGACAGAGCGCAAGTGGGTGCATGGTTTAAGAGTGTGTGTGTGTGTGTGTGTGTGTGTGTGTGTGTGTGTGTGTGTGTGTGTGTGTGTGTGTGTGTGTGTGTGTGTGTGTGTGTGTGTGTGTATACAGTATGTGCGTTTGCATTAAGGTTTGCCTAAGAGCCCATTGTTGACTTCAAAAGGATTCCTCTGAGGTTTTAATTATGCTACTGCTTAACTTGGCACCAGAGAAAGAGAGTGATCCTGGCTGAAGCCTATAAATCTCTTAGTGCAGACACATCCACACCCTCCAAAGCCCTCGACTCCTCTGGACCTCCCAGACACATTAAGGAAGAGCGCTCAGGTTGGCCCCAACCACAGTCACTTCGCACAAACACACACACACACACATGGACACACACACACACACACATGGACACAAGCAAAAAAAGCGCTGAGCACACATGGGCGAACAGATGCCTGAGCTGACACAATCAGACTTGCCCTTACATACACACACACACACACACACACACACACACACACACACATACACACACACACACACACACACACACACACACACACAAAACATGCATTCACTTCTGTTTGCATGCATGCATATATGTCCACAGGTAGGCTACAGAGCTTTAAGCTTAGCTCACAAGCTGCCTCACACACCCTTTTGCACTTGATTTGAAAAAACTTTGATAAAACAAGATTATTTTCTTTATTGCTGAGAGTAAGATATCAACTCCAGGAAATGCATGTGTCTGACCCAGAAAATAGTCCAGCACATATGCCCCTCTACATTTTTACACGTTGGTTTTTGTACGGATTAAACAACTGCTAACCTAAGCTAACTGGCTGCTTCCTGGTCGGTGCGTGTGTTGCTACAGCTAACGTCTGCAGTGGTCAATAAGGCAAGGTGAACATTTTCTCTGTGTCATATGGACACAGTTTTTCAAACCTATCACTACTCTGTGATCCAGCAGACCACAAATCAAGGACATTACCTACACATTTACACTCGACCACTCTGCCTCTGTGCCAGATCGGCTAGCTATCCAATAAGAACAATTAAGCAAATGTAAATGCACCCGAGAAGCACATGGTATATGCCTTGGCTGCGTCATATACCTCAATCATCAGCCATCAATCAATTTAATTTTAGGCCACAGACACAATGTCAGCGAGCACTTTGTACTATGGATTCTTCAAGACAAGCAATACGTTCAAGAATAGGAACATATCAATTGTTTAGTGACACCTGTGTTGCATTTTCCATTGGCAGTCCAGAATGTTATTGTTACACCAGAATAAAAAGACTCAACATCCAAAATGTGAAGTCGCACTTCAGCGTTATGTGAACCGGCTCTACTCAAAGTAAATAATATCATTTGATCCTACAGTGTTGTTACTCTGCACTTGCTTTTCGATCATTACAAGTAATAATGCTATATGTACTTAAACTAGAAGAAATACTGTCTCTCGCATCACATAAAATATATACAGGTAAGTAAGTGGTCTTGAAGAGGATTCTTTTTTTTGTCTGTCTCGGTATTGACTGCCTCTCATTTGGACTCGGTCTTGACTCGGTCTCGACTAGTCCTGGTCTTGACTCGGTCTCGACTAGTCCTGGTCTTGGACTCGACTGCAGCCCTGACTGGACCAGACTGGCCCTGATTTGTATGAAGCCGGGGAAACCCAAGACGGACAGCAATGTGATTTGTGATGTGGCTAAACAAAAGTGTATTTAATTGCATTTGGGGCCTACTGTCCCAAAACCTGGTGCCCTTAACTGAGGCCTGAGCACACACTTCTACTCACGTCCTCACAGAAATATTGTTGCAGTGATACAAAAGACAAAACTCAACCACTTGTATGGCAGTGTGAGGAGAAATAGTTTATTTGTGTCAGCTTTTTTTTTTTTTTTTTTTCTTCTTCACTATGAAATGACTTTCTTGATGTCTTCCAGAGTGGCTGACATATAGTTAATGTAGTGTATCCCCCCCCCGCCCCCCCCCCCCTCCTCTGCATTACCCATATGCCTCTAAATCTGAAGTGAAAAAAAAGAAACAGAATTATCTCAAAGGCAAATGATGGTTGTTGGTAGCAGACAATCTTCAAATGACAGTATCTTTTATCTGTGTACCCTTTTCCAGGGTAAAACAGAAGGAGTGAGGGACTTGAAAAGTGATACCTCTGCGTACCTGCTTGAAAGAGTTTTTCCTCTCAGCGAGGGATTAAGAGCGGAATGTTTTTTTCTTTCTTTTTTTTGTTTTATTCTTCGCCATTGCGCTCCACCCTCCTCATTAAAGACCATGCATATTCTCCCAGGAGAGTCCTCCAACATTACAACTCTTCTCTACAGGTACAGCTCTCTGGGGTCCCTCACTTTTTCTCATCCCTTTCCCTCACCTCCCCTTCCCTCTTCTCTGCTCTCTCTCTCTCTCTCCCTCCATCTCCTCTCCTCATCTGTCTCCGAATTCGTCGCCCTTCTTTTTATGTATTTCCCACTCCCTACTTCCTTAGATCCTCTCTACCTCCTTCCCTCCACCTTTACCTCAAAACCTTTGCTTTGGCAGTGCACAGTGCACTCCTTCCTTCCCTGGCTCTCTCCCTCCTTCCCACCCACCTTCTCTCTCACCTTCCATCTGCATATGCAAGTACTTATTTTGAAGTCGTGGCCCACAACAGATATTCAATATTAATGAGGACCCTCATGAATTTTTGAGCTCTAATTAGACGACTCTTGGTTCGTTAACTGAGAGGGTTTTCGGTGCTCAGTAGTGGCGATGGAGGGCTTGGGGGAGGGGGGTGTGAGCGACAGAGAGAGAGAGAGAGAGGGACAGTCCCACACTCATCTCCCACCTCTGCACTCCTACTCCCCTTCCACCTCCCCCCTAACCCCATACCCCATAGTGCCCGTAATGTCCCACAGTGGGGACGGCAATGGTGGGAGGGGGGTAATCAGCGCGCCTGGATCGCCGGAGCTCATTATAAGACAGCTGGCCATTAGTTTGCAGGCCCTGCGCATTGTATCGTCTCTGCGAGCGGCCTCCTGCTGGGACATTATTTAGCTATTCTATTTCATCGTCACTTCAAATGATGCAATGGTCTTTTCAAGCACAGGCAGACAGACACACAGGAGTGAACTTGAGAAGGTGACACCTCCGCCCTCATGTGACAAGAGAGACATTCCGTTTCACAAGTGTGGATGACCGATGCATGCGCACGCAAACACCCACAATCCCATCCTCCCCATGACTCGTCTCGTCTCTCTCCTTCACTCTGTACTGACCAAATATGGATTAGGATTACACCTTTCAACAGCCAATCCTCTCTGTATCTTTCCCCTTTTCCTTTAAGGTTTCCCAGCACAGTGGTTAGCTGTCATGCCCGCGTTTAGCATCCACAATGTCACAGACATGTGCCTTGCCCTTGCAACAGCACCCCCCCACCCCACCACCACCGCCAACAACCAAATCCCTCTACTCCGATATCATGCTCCCACTATTTCTCGAGAAGCGTTCCCTCTGTCCTTTGGTTTCTGATTCCCAAAGGTGTGTCAGGATCAGTAGATACCACAGGCATCCATGCCCCCCCCCCCCCCCCCCCCCCCCCCTGCAATCCAACACCCGCTCCTCACCCTCCCGCCCTTGCCTACTTGTGCATATGCAGAGGAAGGGAGCATCTCCACTGTGGCAGCAGCAAAACACCACACTACAAAAGAGATGCGCACCTCTGACAGTAACCATCAAGAAGGACGTTGACAGAATAAGGGCGGGAGATGATGATCTGAGAGGCAGGGATGTGCACAAGATGGCAAGAAGGGAAGAGAAAGGGTTTTCTTTTTTCTGTCTCCTTTCTTCATACCTTTTTATTTTTTTAAATTATTTTCCCAGGATTCATCAAGCCCCACTTGACACATGTCTGACTGGGGTGGCGGTAATCTCCCCAGAGGGTGGGGTCCCCTTTTCTCCTCTGCATGCCACTCCTTCACGGAGCCCTTTCCTTTTCCCGTCAATTTACATTTCAAAACAGAAGATGAGCCGATCAAAGACGGTCACTAACGATGAGGCCTTTCATCAGTGGCTGGCATGGTATGCCGAGATAGTATACGGTGAGGTTTCATTGATCATAAGCAGGTGGGTGTGCTGTTTGGCACTGGTTTGTGTGCCGCTGGGCTCCTGTCATTGTTTTTTTCCGAAGTTTGTCTCTAGGGGCAAGACGTCGCTGGCGGGGGATGTGCCAGTAGGTCTCACAGGAGAATGTCTTTGTCATCCGGAAGCCTTACATGCCAGTGAATTAATCACAACGATTCCGCACCAAATCCAAATGAAAACATTGTTTCTCTGGGAAGTTTTGATCCTATTCTTGGCCATTATCAATAACTCAATTACTGACTAGATTCAGTTTCAGTTCAGCTCTGGTCAGCTCTTGATCCACAAATAAAAAAATCAATAATTTCACTTCTGACTTCTTACTCATCTATCGAAATTAAACACAGGACACATGGAACTCCTCAAACAAGTCATTTATCTAGAATATGATTTCCGGTTATACGTTTGGACCAATACAGAAAAGCTGCCAAATGCATCATGGAAAGTTCCTTAAAATCGGAGACAATTTGATATGCCATTGACCACTGTGATCAAACGTATCAATCACTCGGTTTTGGAAGAGAAGAAAAACATACTTTATAAACTGATTCTGTTTATATATTTGCCAAGTTGGAGTACTTTGGTGTGGTTTGTGGTAAGCACTGGGCTTAAATAAAATTACAACTTTTGAGCGACTCAAAGGGCTGGATACTGCAATGAATACTGAGTCAGACCCTTAATCTTAGGATCATCCCCTCGGGGTGGAAGATTATATTAGCAGAGCCATTCATCTCCAATAATTTAGTAATGTAGATAGTAGATTAGCTCTATTCCCTCTTGACTGCCAACACCTGGGGCATCGCTCATTTTCAATACCTCCTTGTTCTCCTACTGTATACTCCAACTGTTGTAGGTGGCCCGGCCTCCCTACTACGCTCATTTGACTCCAAATTACCGAGCTCTCCGGGGAGACAATTCAACGGCAGCTGACCAGAAGAAACCCCCCCCCCTCGCCGCCGTCACTGACACAGACACGCGTCCGCACACAATACCATTGAAGATCAGAAATAAAGGTGTAAAAAGGAGCCAGATGATGCAAATGAATGCCTAATCACATGCAATTTTATTATACTCACTTGGTATGTAACCCATGCCCTTTTTCCTGTAATTATAGCTGCCGATGGTGGCAGGAGGAAGCTACGCTGTAATTGTTTTTTAAGGAAGAATGGCAGTGGCAAAGATAGATTTCAGATGCCATATTTGTACTAAGGAATTTGAGCTCCCCCCCCTCGCTCTCTTTCCAAAAAGGACCCTGTCGTTTTCAGAGCTTGCTGCTCCCGGGGTAGTATGCTTTTTATTATTTTTCCAATTAGAGTCAATTGACCTGACAGAATGGAGGGCAATTAGTGATATTTCCCCCCTCCTCGCAGGCCTGCGGGGTAATTTGCTGGAGGTTCTCAGCAGTGCTTTCTGTGGATACACGCCCCGCACCATAAACCCTTTCTGGAGCATAATGGCTTATGATTTTTCAGAATATATCTGCTCTTACTTTATTCTTTCTCCCAGTAAAGTACAATTACAGACAGTTGAAGGGTTTCATCTTTTAAACTGCCAATGATCGCTCTCTCCCTCCCTCTCTCTCCATCACATAAAATGAGCGGCTATAGTATCAGCGCATTGCTTTTAGTATTTATATGAGATCTTTACTGATGTTTAGGGATTGTTGCCAGAGTAGTGGCAGTAGCGGTGTTGGTTTCAGAAAATATCCATCCAAGGAGGCATAATTATGAGCAGATCATTTCTCTCTGTGTATGCAGAATTAACTTGTGCATTGAAAGCCAGACTTATGGAGGAGGGGGAGGAGGTGTTGGTAGAGTGAGCTCGTTGGCTTAAATCCCGACTTGCTATTGATAAACTTGATGAATGTAATTTGTGCCTGCAACCCTGGGTTATTGTCCCCCTCTATACCTGCGATGCCAGAAGGCTCTGTTCCTGCGCGCAGGAAAGCACAATGGCCCGGTCCGCGTTGGCTCCCATCTGAATACCTGTATCTGCCTGTGCCTCTGCTGAGGAGTCTGACACACAAAGAGAAAAATAATCTTCTGAACTAAGCTTGTCTGGCATATCCACTGCTGAGTCTATAAGAGCAGAGGAAATCTCCTCAAACTGATGCACTGAAATAAATACGCTTAATTTACCTACGCAGAAGCCGCGTTGGAGACCGTAAAGGCCGGCAAATAAAAGAGCCATGGATGGAGTTGTTTGGAGATTGAGATACAAGACAGGGTGGGTTAGTGGAGCATGCTAGGCATACAGCGAAATGCAAATTCACCGAGAGATGGAGAGGATGCAACAAAAACACGTTTGATACATTGGGCAAAATTTATTCCATGCATGTGAATGCGCCACCCCAACCCGAGCACATCATTTGCTCGACATTCAGTACATCTGTTGTGTTAAGTGACTGTAATTTAGGTGACATTGGCACAAAGCCTCTTAATGTAGCCCCGGTGGACTCCCTATAAGAGGGGCACGCGGGACCAAACAGAGGCATCTCGCAGCTGGAGCCGCGTCAAGGATCATTTCCCTCTTCACATGATTAATTACAGTTTGATCACTTGAATCTAAATCTGATTAATTTTGGTCACATGTCAGGGAGGCATCAGTGGTCTATAATGTACACTGTGTTAATCTGTACCAGCCTCTCCTTGAGAATCGTTTTACGAGGTTACAACATGTGAAACTAATGTTGTGCATGTGTGAAGTGCTGAAACGATCACTCTGTGTCACTCGTGTGCGAATCTTTGGAATTGTCATGTGTAGGCCTACGTTTCTGGAACTGGCATCGCGAATGTGAGAGACGCCGTCTTTAACGGGCCACTCATACAAGGAGGTGATTTAAGCTTTACATTTATTGTCTCTCCATTCTTCACAAATACGGTACGCTGTAAATGTATAGGAGGCGATATAGACTACAAGCTGTGTCTGCATCATTAACCTTCTCCCGGAAAATCTCCTGATGAGGTGTATTTAAGGGGGTGCACTCATAACAACTCTTTCGGAATCCACGTCACTCATGGCTGTTTTCTTTTACTCTGACACTCATAAGAAACACCTCAGGCAAAAGAATAAAAACTCCAAAACACACACAGAAACACACACACACGCACGCATACACACACACACACACACACACACACACACACACACACACACACACACACACACACACACACACACACACACACACACACACACACACACACAAGGTCAGAATCCTGTCCTAAGTGGTTGTTGTGGAACTCCTGAGCTGTCAAAGCCTCACCATAATCCCTCTCATGGGTCAGAGCAAAGTGTCTTAGTTTACTGTACGGCTTCCCACTGTGTACTGAACTTACTTCTTTGTGGCTGAAAACCCCTTAGGATAGATTTATTACACCATTTGAATTTCTAGCCCGGGTAGCTTCATCAGATCCCAACGTTTGGCAAACTAAGGAAAAAGGAACTTTTCTTAAGTCTGACCAACATGCATGTTTCAGTTCATGCAGTGGGTTTGGGTATAATTTCACCAGACAGTGTACACGCAAAGAATAAACGCGAGCCCTGGAAATTGAAATATGGTGTTTTCTAATTTCAAACATCCTCGTTTGGTAGAGGTTGCAAATGGGCAATTGAAACAGCTCAACAGGGCACTTAGACCCTCACAAATATGGCAGGAATGTGTAGTGAGTGATAATGGTACAGTGCAAAGTAAACATGGTGAGGCTAGAGGTGACTTCCCTGCAACTCCAAAGGCCTGAAGCTTGTTTGCGTGTCAGTGTCAGTGTCAGTGTGTGTGTGTGTGTGTGTGTGTGTGTGTGTGTGTGTGTGTGTGTGTGCAATTTTTTTGTGGTTAGAACTCATCAGTGAGCTACAGGATCAGCATTTCTGCCCAACCAGTAATTAGATAAGAATGCTAAACACACTTGACAACATGGAAATTAATGGGAACTGGGTGTCCAGTATTTTTTTTTACATTGTTTGTTTTCCTGAATGCTTACGTTTCCACCACGGGCCTGTTTATTGTCAGATGACAGCTTACTCAAAGTAGGGACTTTTTTTTTCAATTCCGAGATGACAAAAGACGGCACGTCCCCGAAAATCTCGCCGATGTCAAACATTGCTTAGTGTAATCGCAATCACCTCGACTGTTCTTTGTGGACAAACAGACAAACAGAGGAGGAAATGTAATTGTAGATATGCCGCACGTTGTAACGCGAGAATATGTAAGAGGGCCGCAGCAACTTGCAGGGAAGCTTTGTGAAGAGCGTGAGCTCTGGAACTGTGATCCTCAAGGGCGAATCAGCGGAAAACAAAAGCACACAACAGTCGTGGCCTACATTCATGTTGGAGTGCTTTCAACGCCAACAGAGCTTATTTTCATACGCCATTAATTGCTCGAATAGATTGCCTGTTGAATTCTTAATGTGCTATAAATTCCATGTTTGTTTTCTCCGAGTTGACAGCACCGAGGCATACTGTGTCAGGCCGCGTCCTGTAATCAGCACTGGCCTTGGAAGAAGTTCAGCTAAAGAAAAGCCTTCCATGTTCTCCCTCTTTTCTGTGGTGATCCTTTACTCAAGTAAAAGTATTAATACCGCACCGAAAAAGAAGAAAAAATATATATAAATAAATTATAAAAAAATATGTTGTAAAAATATGTAAGTATCGTCAGGAAAATGTACTTAAAGTATCAAGTACTCAATGCAGAAAAATGTTCACGTTACAAACTGGAAACAGTCCAAACAGTTGTGTGTTTAATCGGCTAACCGTTGCAGCTGGACTTGTTATATTGTTGGTTGAGTTTGATTTCTAATAAAACATTCGTATTTTATAAACGACACGTGTTTTGTGTGCAAAAAAATCTTAATGTGTAAAGTAACTATTAACTAGAGCTGTCAGATGAACGCAGTGGAGTAAAAAGTACAATATTTCTCTCGGAAATGTAGTGGAGTAGAAGTCGAAAGCGGCATGAAAAGAAAAGACTCAAGTAAAGTACAAGTGCCTCAAATTTGTACTTAAGAGTACTTGAGTAAATGTACACTGCCTCTTTTAAACGGTATATGCTCTCACGGACCGTTGCGCACAAGCTTGTCTCTCTTCTCGTTCCTGTCACAATGGAATCTATCCGTTACGTCGGCACTGTACATCAATGGCCCAGCGCCACGGACAGTAGAAGATGTCTTTGTGCTCATCTTTTCCATTCAGGGTAGGTGTGAAAGCTGGAGAGGGTCACTGAGGAATGTGCAGCGCTGCCAAAAAGATTATCCTGCAGCACAGTGGGGAGTTGGACAGCAGTGAAGGGACATCTCTGGGTTTTGTCTCCTCAAAGTGCAAAAGCAGTCGTCACTCCAGGGCTTTTACCTGTAGGAGTCAAACCCTGCTTCCAATCCATTTTAATGCAGAACCAGCAGGGCTTTCCTTTCCAGCTTAATTCGTACGCAGGGACTTTGCATGTTTTAAGCTCTATGCAAATATTATTGGATTTTCCAAGGATTTGGGCGGATTTCCTGCCATGGATTTTCCTTTACAAATGTCTTTAGAAAATAAAGTGAACCTATTTTATTTAAATTCGGTTTAAGAAGGCAAACAAATATTTAGATGCTAAAAATATTGAAGAGGGTTCTTCTGAAGTAGGGACTGAACTTCATTTCAAATGTTACTCTTTTTTTGCCCGTACCAGCATTTACTTTTCCACTAATCTTTTTTATTTCTTTTTTTTTTTAAATGAGAAATGAACTTTCTTTTCAATCAAATTCAAGGCCCACTTCAGCAGTATCCTCATCATTGTATTACCCATGTGGCTCATTGTTTCTTGAATTGTGTGAATGCAGAAAAGGGTGGATTATGGCCCCGCATATATGTGTAGCGATCCTCAGCATTGCCTCCCAGTGGCCCTGACAGATTGTACATGGACCCGGCCTTGAAAGGCAGCGCTGACAACATCACATCCTTGAGCAAACCAAAAGGCTGTCCAGAATAATGGGCTGCTGTTGCAGTCATGTCATCTGAGAGGGCGTTGTTCAGGAGAGAGGAATACCATGGGGGTTTGTTTGGACATGACCATGGCGGTTACACCGTCCCCTCTGGCCATGGAAGATGACACTGGAGAGGGAGAAAGCACACAGGCAGCCCGCCGAGGGCGGCTCTAAACGTTAGACCCTCGAGCGAGAAAGCCAAATTCCTCTAAAAGATGTTGACACTAGTCATGTTTCCGTCAACGTATTTTTTAGGCCTGTTTGAAGTATCACATTAGAAAATATTGATGGAAACGGCAAAATTCCCAAAAAAAAAAAAAAAATAAAAAAAAAAAACGTCCTCAAATTCGCAAAAAAGTGTTGTACGCTCGATTGATTTTGCCTTTTTCGAAAAAGAGTTAATGCGAAAAATGGGAGATGGGAACAGCTTTGCCGAATAAGTTGTGACGTTCCCCTCTGGCCATGGAAGATGACACTGGAGAGGGAGAAAGCACACAGGCAGCCGCCGAGGGCGGCTCTCAACGTTAGACCCTCGAGCGAGAAAGCCTAACTCCTCTAAAAGATGTTGACACTAGTCATGTTTGAATTACAGTAGAAAATGTTGATGGGAATGGCAAAATTAAAAAAAAAAAAAAAACGTCCTCAAATTCGCAAAAAAGTTTGTACGCTCGATTGATTTTGCTTTTTTTTTTTTTTAAAGAGTTAATGAGCAAAATGGGAGATGGAAACAGCTTTGCCGCATAAGTTGTGACGTAGCGAACTCGTAAGTCACATGACTATAGTCCGTAATCCATTGGATGGTGGAAGGATCGGAATATGGGTCCCATCCAGTGCGCCGTACTTTTGCGGCCCAAGGTGCGTAGCCTGTGCCTCAGCCACGTCGGGAATATTGACGAATTGGTTCAACAGCTTGAATCGTATGGCCCTGCACACCGCGCATACACAGCGGTGAACGGCTGACGCCAAATGTCTCTGCCACAACCCTGTATTCTGCACACGTGGCCAACTTGTACAATGCTACCTCTCTCCATTTAGAAGACAACTCAGCTTCTAAACTCTTTGATTTAGCAAGCCGGTTTGCAATCTACAACCATGCGCAACGTCAACTTGTGATGAAACCACGCTTTGCGTAGTCTAGTTTACTGTATTTGATCCAAACCAGGTGATGGAATTCTAATTCGCATTTTCTTTTTCTTCTTAAAATTCACTTGACAGTTAGATGGAAACATGACTTGTGTAGACAGTGTCCATAATCACAACTCTCCCCTCTTTGCCACCAACAAACGTCCTGACAAAAGGCCTTAATCAGACAACGCTATGAGTGGAATTTGAGGTGCACATGTTCTTCATTAGTGCTGCTCACTTGCGCACCGTTTCTGCGCTGCCGTCTTTAACGGTGCCAGAACCTTGGACAATAATGTTTTCCCAAACAAAGTGCAGAAAATCCCTGTATTTAAAACATTATGCTTGTGTTCGCTCAGCATACAGGGCACAGTTTTAATGACTATCTCTCACACCCAGCTCGCCTCGCTCTGTCTCTGCCCCTTCATTTCTCTCATAGTTTAGTCTGTTGGTGGCTTTTTGGGGGGCTGGGAGGGGGGGGTAGGCCCTGGCCACAAGCTGAAGGCTTGATTACAGTCCTGGCAAGAGAACAGAAAGCTGAGGGGCAGGAGGGATGAAGGGATGGGGAAGGGAAGGGAGAGGATGGAGGGACATTGGGCCCTGACTAAAAGCAGCTGTGGAGCAAAGTGAAGGCCCCATGTGCTCTTAAAGGGCTAAGGAAGAGTGACCTCAGCAGAGCTGCACATGGAAGTGCCAAGACGTCCACGTTAGCTAACTTGCCTAACTTTTAATCACTTTAGTGCTTCCTGTGTTTCTTATTTTGGATTCCACTTTTTGTTTAATTGTTGTAGATGTGGCTGTTGTTTCTATGATAATATGCACTCACACAACAAAAACGATTGTGACGAGATCGGGGAACACATGACGTTGCTCAAATGAAGTCTGACCTGGTAAGAAACACAAGTGGTCCGGACGGTCAGACATTTTATTTCACTGAGATCATACAAACTACTTTATATGCAGATAAAACCGGAACTCGATAAAGTTCACTTTCATTTTCTCTTCCAAATGGAACCACTTTCCAATAATCCACTCTTTATGATTTTATACATCAGTTACGATTTATTAACAAAGCCATGTGGCTTTGTTAATGGTTAATACATCGTAACTGATGTTTTACAGATCAGTTATAAGCCAAAAATAAGAGCAGATTCTTGGTTGCCAGGTTGTTAAAAAAACACTCCTAGACAAGTGTTTTTCAGTTGGTGTTGCAGTAAATGTTAGTAATCCATTAATAAATATGTAATTAATTGTTAATAAATGGATTATAATCCAAATCCAGCAGGTGAGTGTTCATGCAGTTTAATCCAAATATGTAAAGGAGTGACGCATACCTTTATATTTTTGGAAAATTGCAGTATTGTGATCAGAGAGATCTTACGTTCGGCATTTGACAAACTTCTGCAAAACCTCGAGAGCCAATGAATCTGGCTAGTGAGGTTTCAGTGCTTCAAGTGACTTGCTGCTCTCTTCTCGTGAAGCTTTTATCTATTCAAAACAAAGAAAGAAAAAAAAGAGAAAAATGGTGATGAGCTGGATGTGATAGTGCTGCCAGAATAATGATATATTCAAAAGAATGGCTGTGAGAGAGCTCCCTAATGGCAATGTTCAGGGAGCCAAGTATTGTAAAGCACCGCGACAAGGCTAAACTTGTGCGGTGGATTTGCATGGGGAGATAGCCCGCGACTCCCACTCTTTCCCTGGCGCTCCTACACATAAAAGATGTGCAACAGTCAACACGACCGTGTCCTATTATAGTTTTCTCACACTCCCACAAACCTTCTGTCAAATGCAATGGGAGGAAGAAGCACCAACGAGGAGCTACATTTGTGAAGCCACTGGATCTGAATAGGAAGAACAACAAAATTACATGTTCACAAATGACATGCCCAACACTGTAGCACCTTCATATTTCACTTAACTGCTCTGTCATTGTTGGCACAGCGGAAGGAAGGGGAGCACGTTTCTGAAGGATCTTCTCTTGCCTCTTGAGTGACGAGCACCGTCAGCTTTATTAAAAGGGATATTTCATCCTAACACGGGTCTGGCATGTCCTTTTGATTTTGATTGACAGCTCGACTCCGGCAGAAAATCAAAAGCAATCTCGGATGCATTTGGATTAAAGTGAGAGGGTCATCCTCGAAGGCTAAGGTTAGGCACACTGCTTGGATTTCCCATTGCAGGAACACGCATTCGAGCACGGATCAAACGCCTTTGTTTCGGCGCAGGGCTTTAATGTGAAGATAACATGTTGTTGTTTGGGAATGTTGAAATGCAATCTTAAGTATCCCTCTTGAATGTGAATCATCTCATTACCAGTCATTCTCACACTGAGATAATGCGAAGCATAATGTGTTTTATATCATGATGGTATGAAACAGGGCCAGCAGTGCACTGTGTAAAATCCCCTTCAGTGGCATTATTTTGGTCGTCAGTAGCATAAATTTGGATGTGAGAAACATCAAAGCCCCCATATAAATGCCTTTCTCTTCATGTTGTCATCCTATCTTTGAATCACTCCCCCTCCCCCCTAGGGCCATGGTTATTTACATTTTCAAATCTGCATTTTTCATATAGATCTGTCTGCCTCTGATTTTAATATCAGTGATGTTTCCCACGACACCTTTTGTTTTATTATGCATTATGAATTTCTTCCCCTCTCACTCCTCCCTCTCTCTCTCTCTCTCTCTCTCTCTTTCTCTCCCTCTCTCTCTCGCCTCCATCTTTTTCTAATCCCTATCCCCCACACTAGGCTTATGAGTCCCAGTGTTTTATCATGGGGAGAGAGATTTATCATTTCAATCTCATTTCAATAAATAAAATAATCTCTCTTCTCCTGTACGTGACAGCAGCTAATAGTATTTTGTTATCGTGAAGTGAAACTTTGCAGACTTGGTGCACTTGCTGAAATGCTTTGCATTGGCATTCTGCAGCAGCATACAGTAGCATAGGGAGGCACACTTATCGCAATGCAAACTGTGCACAAGTCCATTTAAAGAAATGTGAATCCAGCCCACTTTGTTAAAGTGAAGCGTGATGTCAAAACATTTTAGTTGTTGGTTTAATGGACTTAATAGTGCAGTGTGCTTCTGTTACAACAAGCATTCATTGGACGTTACCGTGTCTTTCAGAGGTTAAATGCTGCATCATGTTCGAAAAGTGCACTTATTGGTTTGTTCCTGTTTCAGTAGCAATATAGGAACCCTCCTGTACCAATCCCATCCTCTTAAAAGCTACTGGGCTGCACTCGTGTATGCTTTTATCTTTCAGCCAGGATATGTTCTTAAAGCACGGTCTGTCAGATCCGCCTGCACTGTGGTGTGTAGAAGAACAAGAGCAGCCATCAAGACGACAGTTTTATTTTAATTGCTATCTCCCTTTCCTCCCGGTCCTTCATTTTCCCTTACCCCTGGAGCAAATCAACAGAAAAAATGTAAAAGGACTGACAGGAAAACAATTGCGTTTCAAATTGAACTCCCTGCAGAGTGTGTTCACTTCCTTAACCTGACATCCCTCCCTTCCCCACACATGGCAGAGGAGAAGGCGAGGCGAGCGGCAGCCACACTAAAGCCGGAGAGAAGGGGGGAGACCGTCCTTTTGAATATGTGTTTTCTGTTTATCATTAGCTGACTGGGTGCTTCATCATTCGGCGAAAATCCCTATCTGCTGAACATAAGGCCGAGAGACAGCGGGGAATCAATCTTTTGTGCTTGGGCAGATAAACACAGGACGCAATCAGGGGGAGACGGAGCGACGGAGCAGGCCGCGGGACTCACGCCGCCGGTGATGGATGGCGGAAGTGAAAGTGTCAGGATGGCATTATGCAAATGGGGGAGGCATCCGAGCATCGCCCCGGTGATTATGGGAGATGGGAGAGCAGCCTGTGGTCCCCCTGGCACCAAGGCAGCCATTTTGGGGGCTCGCTGTCTCCTACTGGAGCTGGGGAAGGAGGGGGGGGGGGGGGGTGGCTAGATAGAGTGGTGGATGGGGGAGAGAAAGAAGGAGGAGATGAAGGAGGAAAAGGGAGGAAAGAACGTGTCATGGTATCATTCCCTCACATGTGCCACCGCCTCACACCCCCCCCCCCCCCAACCCCACCCACACCCCCACCCCTTACCCTAAAAAGGGGAGGAATAAGTCTATAAGCAGAGTGAGAAGCATCTGTGTCATTTACTGAAACAAATGACCAGCCTTCTCATTCTGTGCGGTTTGAATGGGGTGGGTGAGCCAGCCGAATGATAGAGATAGAACACTGATGGAACAATCATGAAAAATGAACTTGAACCGGACAGAAATAAAAGCTGGTCGGGGTGATTGCGACAGCAGCCATGTTTTTTTCGACAAGTGGAAACGACTGCACGCGAGCGGCTCTCAGAGGCCAACGTGACCCCTGGGTACAATGGTATCCATCCCGGCTGTGTCACTTTCACAACCATCGAGAGAGAGAGAGAGAGAGAGAGAGACACACACACACACACATCTCAATGACAAGCGAGCAGGGCACACACTCCCACTGTAATGACCAAGGATGCTACTTGTATTCAAATGAGGGTTGAAGTGAGAGCAAGGCAGATACTTGAGGGAGCAGCCGGGGCCCAGAGGGGACATCCAGCCGCAGTCCCTGCTGCACCATTACTGTAAGATTGGATGAAGACGGAGACATGTAAAATATGATAGTGTGTGCGCAAGCTGATGGGGACGGTGCAAGGAGAATGCCGCCCGGATGATCTATGCGCGCGAGCCCGCGCACGTTGTGAGTTGGTGTGTGTGCGCTCTGAAATTAGCAGCTGTAGTCGGATGAGCCATTTTTTCTCCTGTTGACACAGGAGGAGAGGGAGTGTGCACGTGACATCAGAGAACAGGAGGGAGTCATGCGCTTCGCAATGTAATTCTTTTGAATGAACGTCTGCCACTGTTTCTCAATTACCTCGCCTTAATCGTTACCATCTCAAATTGTTTGTCCTGTTTTCTCCTTTGAGAGCCGCGTCCATTTTTAGTACCTGTCCTAGGGAGACAAAGCGGGCAGAAGTGCCCGTCCTCCACCTCTAACTTTACCACTCGGCCACAACACGCAGACAATACCAGTCCGTTCCGCCTGATTGGATCCATTTGCATTGGACACCTCCTCTGCATATTGATTGATGGGTTTAATCAGCGAATCAGGGGGAGCGCTCAGACATCAATCTCTGTCAGGCCCCTACCTTTTTCCCGTGCCTGTGATTCCCTGCTAGGACTCATCAAGGAAAGCAAGTTTAGACAGAGAGAGAGAGAGAGAGAGAGAGAGAGAGAAAGGGGGTAAGGAGCGAGAAGAGAAGAGAAAGAGAGAGAGAAAAAAAGAAGAAAGGCATGTGGGGAGTGGAAGGACAACGTATTAGAAATAACTTCAGGTGGATTTCTCTGACTGGCACCCTGTAAAAAAAAAAAAAAAAGATCAGGTGTAGCATAAAGGGAGGCTGGCCAACTGTGAAGCCATATAGAGCATTCAGAAATGAAATAGCAGCCAGAGTAGATTTACACAGGTTATACATGTACAGTAAGGAAGAAAATGTAGGAGTCGAGCATGGCAAAATGGAGTTTCAACAGTGCTCAGTATGTTGTCCAGAAGGAGTGCTCAGAATGATCTGCAACATGTTTGACATAATTAATCGTATGAAGTGACACTTTTTTAATAACGTGATACCTACAGAACAACTTCTCTCTGATTGATGCGAAGAAAAATGAACGCACGGAATGATGTTCCTCCTCCTCTTTTCCCTCAAACTTTTTCTTCCTTTTCTCTCATCCTAAACTTTGGCGTGTAATAGCGGATGGCAAGACAGTTAGTTTGTCTTAAGAGCGTTCATGTTGTCTAATGTCACAGGTCCTACAATAGGTGTCAAAGTCACAGGATCAATAGAAAGGGTTGGAAAACAGCCTTTTCACTCCCCTCCCCGCTGTTTGTGAGTGTGTGTGTGTGTGTGTCTGCATGCATGTACAGCTGTATATATAGAAAGTGTTAATTGAGTTGTTATGCCATTGTGTGCCTCATCAGGGGAAGTACAAGCCCCCCCCCCCCCCTCCACCACCCTTCCCATGTCAATGTGAGAGTGTACCTGTGACACGTCGAGCTGACAGATACTTCGTTTCCTTCTCACTTGATAATTACTGTAATACAAACTCAATTAAAAGTAAGCAGCTCAAAGAGAGAGGAGATGAGTTTGATTAAAATATGAATAAAAATACAGATCTGAAGAATACATATTTTTACAGATCTGTCCCCAAGCTGCAGTGAGATTTGCACAAACGTACGCAGGTATCTGTCACCCCTGGAGACTGCCAGTAGCTAAGAGACAATGTGTTTTTTTTTTGTTTTTCTTCTTCTAGTTTTAGTGTCTTGGTCATATAGATGAGGACAAATGACAGATTTTTTTTAAATAACAATTGAACAAAATCAGCCAGTCAATAAATGACAGAATTAACGACTTCTGCTTTGTCACGAGCAAACGCTCGCCCTTTATAGGAGCGCAGTGCTGAGGTTGGTTTTAATGGCGCCCAGATAATAGTCATAAAACAACATCACACACAACTAGTAAAGACAGTAAATGAACTCTATCCTTCTGTATTTCAACATTTGTTTCTGTATTTTATTTCTTACATTAAACTCAATTACTTCATGTGTGAATCTGGCCTTGACGGAAAGGGCCCCATAATTCAGCTCTGGAGAAAAGGGTGGGGGGGGGGGGGGGGGGGGGGGGGGGGAACAAAACAAACACAAAAAAAACAAAAAAACATTGCAACATGCTTGTTTTTTGGAGGAAGAAACTTTTAATACCCACAGCTCTTAATGACGGCGCTGCAATTAGAGTGGCTGCATTTTTGCTCTAGCCGCGAGTCAAAGGAAAACAAATAAAGCAGCTCGATTTAGAAACCTTATTAGACTTTGAGTCCCTGAGCAATTAAAGTATTACAGCTGAAGTGCTTCTGTGAACCCATCGATGGAAAGCATTTATAGGTGGTCTGTACTTTACTGGTGGTCTGTTACCCGGGCTTTTTTTTTTTCTTACAGTATTTGCGGCCATTCAGAGCTGCAATCGTTTCACTGTTTATGTGTAAGCATGTTGTGGAAAGGTACTGGAACAATAAAAGCTCTCGATATATAACCGCATCTTTCAAGGACAAACTTTCTGGCCCCTGCTTGGGTGCAACATACCTACGTATTTATCGCAAAAAGATTGAAACATGTATTTAAAATGTAGCGATTTCAAACTTCAAACCAAAACAATCATCCTAATAAGCATTGATTATTGAATCTTGTATCTGCAGCGTTTGCACCGCACAGTGTCTAAATTGGCTTGGCTGTGATGATGCCCTTTGCAATGCAATCTCTCCAATTTGATGCCTTATCAAATTACTAACCCAGAGGAAATTAATGGTATCATCTGTGTCAAGGCAGTGATGTAGTTTCACTTAGCCTGAAACACTATGGTCCTAATTGAATGATTAGATTCCTCTAAATGTTCTATCCATCTTCATACTAATTGCAATTGAAGGGGAAAACGGAGCGTCTTACATATTTAACAAATAAAAACCAGGTGAAACATTTCTAAAAAAGGATGTTTCGATCACACAGAATTTAATAATACGTAATTGTAATTGGCTATAATTGAAGTGGAAGTGTTCTGAAGACACGCAGAATTTCATTTGCTTAGATGTTTTAATGAGTTGTAATACATTTTTTTTTTTGGAAAGAGCACAGTAGCAATAAAAGGCTAACACCTGATGTGCCACTAGGGGGGGGTGGTGATGCTTTTCGGGCCCAGCAAGCACATGGTTGGTTTATGTGTTGAAAATAGACTACATTCAAGTGTTATCACACACACACGCGCGCGCACACACACACACACACACACACACACACACACACACGCGCACGCGCACACACACACACACACACACACACACACACACACACACACACACACACACACACACACACACAGAGTTACTTCCCCACAAGAAAGAGAGAGAGCTTTAAGGCTGAGAATGAAGGGGGAAAAGTAGCAGAATGTGGACTAACTTTGCCGTGTAGTTTCACCCTCGGCCTGCTAATACCACCTCCTCCACTCAGACCATTTATCACACGTCCTGCTCGTCCACCTCTGCCCTCGGTTCCTCCCCTCTGATCACTCAACAAGAGTCCCAGCCATAATTGACTAATGACCCCATATCAATATTTGGCTGTGGTCGCAGGCTTTCAGTACCGTTGTAATTTAAAGTGGATTAGTGTTCGCCTCAGCACGTTTCTTTTGGCAGCCAGCCAGTGGGACGAGCTTTTGATAACAGGTTCCTTCTTGCGTGAGTGTATGTGTGTTTCCAGTGTGTGTGTGTGTGTGTGTGTGTGTATGTGTATGTGTCTGTACGAACTATATAAGCTACCCATTGCCCTACGGGACTTAGACACCACAGCAGCAAAAAGGCTGCCGTTTTTCCTGATGAGGAGATGGGAAGACACACACACACACACACACACACACACACACACACACACACACACACACACAGGATGACTAAGTTACCGCCTGAGCCTGTTCCTGTGAACTGCTGAGGTCCCAGTCCGAGTGTTTGTTCTGCTCTCCCACTGTGAACTACACATGAAGGTGGAGACGTCACCAGACACAACAGCAACTTTGAAGAAACGACAAGTGAGATGATGCGAGTATAACTGACTAGTCTAGTTCTGGACCCGTGGTTCTCCTCCTTTTGGTCTTGTGACCTCTCATGACAGGTCATGTGGCCTTAATGTGGACATTAAATAGACAGAGAGCAATCCAACCAAATAATGAGTTTTTCTTTCTCAGATTGTTTTGTTTGAATGATTTTTAGAGGACTTAAGTTGTGAAGGTATGCAGTATTTCACAAGAAAAGGCTAGACACATTTTGATGAAAGCAAGACAAAATAAATCAATATTGACTGCTCAGATTTATCCAGAGACCCCTTGGATGGGTTTCCGAACTCCGGGTGGGTGACCACAGCAACTCTGTTCTTCTTTTTTTAATATATCTCACCCACATTAGGATATATTAAATGTTCCCCCTTTTCTTTTTATTCTGCTGTGGCTGATCATACACAAACAGGTCCAGACTTGTCGGGATACACGTGTGTGTCCTCCTGCTGCACTAAACAAACCAAACAGTTTTACAATGGCAATACCCAGCCAGCCAGCCAGACAGACAGACGGACCGTGTCTTACCTTGTCCCTGCACCTCTTTCTGTATGCAGAGTGCAGAGGCAGAGTGTTTATCTGGCTCGCTGGTGGAATGTTTGTGTAACTGAACGCTACGCTGATCGAGTTCAAATCACGGCAGGATAATTAAAACATGTTGATCCCTTCAGTCATGGGAAAGGGGCAGATTTATTAATGATACACTTACCACAGCCCCGTGGACTGCGTGTGCAGCTGAGAAATGGTAATATTGCATGAAATCGTTGGTGATATTGCCATTCACCTGCAGGCCCGTGCCAGTGTGTGAGTGGTCTTTCATGTAAATGAATTTGTCTAGAGAATGAGAGAAATGAGAGACAGAGGGAGGAGTGAGAGATGGAATTAATAGCTTCGGGTCATGGGGATAATGATTTCTTCATGGACCCAGTCAGAGTCAAATGGCCCAGGCATATCGCTTGGTGCTTTTGAAAGGAGGAACCAATGTAAGGGTGAACATTACATTGAACAGGGGCATTTACTGAATATGTAAACGCATTTGGTTTTATGACAGGGTCTACATGCCAACAACGCTTCCAAATGACCCACTTTGTATTCACGCAATGCAAATTTGCCACCGCATCGTTAGATCTCGTTGATTGAGTGGGGCTCACATATACTATGTTGTACAAGAGAACATATAATCATGATATGAAAATATTATGACATTTAGGGGTGAGAAAAAAAGAAAAAAAAAACCTTTTCCATGAATCTGACCAAGCATACAGTACCTGGTACCTTAAACCCGGTCAAACACATGGCCTAGCCAAGCAGTTTATCCCATTTCAGCCTGATTCAGAGTCCATTTCAGGCTTAATTCCAAACTTCCAAGTCACCCAGAACTGACACAGCCCTCCAGCATTAACTCTGAACCCACATAAAGGTGCAGGTGTGTTTTTCCACCCATGCTCATTCATATCTGAATGGGGGTGGTCGCGTCAAAAGCTGCTGGTCTATCTCTTTTGCACGTCCATTGTGAAGGGAGCAAGTCTGACAGAGTAAACCAGCATGGACACATGTGAACATAAAGGGCGTACCTCACACCCCCACTGCCCCGTGCTGAAAGGACCCAGTGGGGGTGTGAGCAGGAGGGAGAGAGGAGGGGACAGGGAAAAAGGGCCCAGGCCAGGGCCTAATGGTGGGAACAGTGCGGAGGTGAAGGCGTCTTTTTGTCCGCCGCGGATAAAGGAGGCTTTTGAGAGGCAGCGTGTGTTTTTGTTCCACGGAGGGCCATCGAAGCTGCAGGCCATGCTTGTCGTGGGTTGTGTTGTTGTGGGGGAGGGGGGTTGGTGGATGGGACAGGAGTGTGGACACAGGCAGAAGACAGAGTTACTTGCTCCAGGGAAAGAAATATGCTACTGCGAGGGTGTTGGAAGGAGGACAGCGTATCATCTGTCTATGAAGAAGAAAAAAAGAAAGGGGCTGGAATGAGAGAGTAAGATAGGGCTATAGAAAGAGACAGATGGAGAGGGGGGAGGTGGGGGGGGGGTTAGAAAGTGAGACAGAGGGAGAAGGAAAGAGGGCGAAGGAGAGGCGTGAAGGTGTTTTATGGGGTACTTAGTGGCTCATGTATCCCAGCTGTCATTTCAGGTCACCCATTGTACTGCGTGCACCTGATTCGCACTCAAAAATACTCAAAATATTTAATTTCAGAATCATCCAAATAACGTGGCTTTGATTTCTTTTTTTTGGACCAAGATTAAATTGGTGTATAAGCGACCCTCCCTCCCTCCCTGTGACAATGACCTATTGTTGAAGATGACGGAGAGACAGCTCCAGGCAGCCGACAGTGAACTCTGGCTGCTCCCTGACCTGTCTGAACTTCTCCAACAGTTCAACTTCCACACACCAACGTTGATTGATCTGCCTTCAGGGCCTTTTAAAATGCTCCTGGTCCCCTGTGCTGACGGGGAACAAAAAAAATCTGTAATTCCTACACAGAAACCTGATCTGTATATATAAAACCTTAACATAAGAGCACCATGCATTCTTACTAACCGAGTCACTGGATCAACTTACACAGCATTACACCTCAAGCCCCTAAAAAAGGGCTACACAAATCTTCAGTTTCATAGTATATTATTTATTTTCTCATTTTACATCTGAGGAAACTGAGTGTGTGGTTTTATGCTGAAATGCTGGATGACATGTTGGGGAACTGAGTTAACAAGATAAGATCAACATTTTTGTCAAAGTTCTTCTTTTTTTTATCTTATTGTTTATAAAAAAAAGTCTAAAAAGTAAGAACTAAACTAAGTCACTATATGCTGTTCAAAGAAAACGGTATCTCCAAATTTGGTGATTTTGAATTTTTCAGATATACTGAAGAAAGAAGTGTTTTTTCATGGGTTGAAAAAAAAAAAACATGTAAAAACACACCGGTTTATCTGAAAATGCATGGCTTTTTTTTTTTAGCTCATAAAAGTTGATAGTTTGGAGATAGTTTTCACATGACGTCGACAATACACCCAACTCAGCGGGATTGAATGATTAAATGAATGGATGAAACTGTTTACTGACACTGCACTACAGGAACACGCAGAAAGCCCTTGCAGGTGTTAGGTGTCACTTTGTTCTGTTAAATGTCCGTTGGTGACTTCTCTCTGATGTTTTAGCCTTTCAGTTTATTGACAGACATCTAACCTCCTAAAACTTCCACTAAGGTGAGAAGGAGAGTTTGTCTGTCAAGCAGATAGTAATTGATGACATCAGGTGACATTTCAAACTGCCGAAGGGAGGACGGATTCCTCCACGAGCTGCAAAAAAAACTGGAATGAAGTGACTAGATGACTGTAGAGATTGCTGCTCTGTTGGTGTAAGCACACTACAAACCAACGGTTCCCATCCAGAGATGGGCAGATTACAATTACTCATGTTACTATAATTGAGTAGTTTTTTTTTGTGTACTTTTACTTTTTAACGTAGTTTTTAAAATCTGTACTTTTACTTAAGTATGTTTTGTTTGAAGTATTGTACTTTTACATTTGAAATCTCATCCGTTGCTGAGCTAAAAAGAAAGTAAATAAAAAGGGTAGTTGTTTTTTTGTACCTGCCAACAAATTTAAATCGAAAGCGTCCCTATGGCTTTGTGCCCTTACAAATCACAAAATACTGTGATTTCATTACAGTATAATACGTACAAATGAGATATTAAGTATAAATATAAAAAAGTACATCTCCCCTTCGCTATTAAAAAGTACTTACTCTGAGTACATTTTAAATAAGCTACTTTTTACTCTTACTTGTGTAGATTTTTAAATTCATATTTTATAACCTTACTTGCACTTAAGTAAAAGTTCATCAAAGTAACAGTACTTTTACTCAAGTAGAACATCTTTGTAGTCTTTCCACCTCTGCTTTAATCAGACTGAGCACGTTATGTGGATTGAGAAATGTTTTACAATGTAACGTAATGCTGCACATATGCATATTTGTTCCAGGAAAAGTCTACTGACACAATACCCAATAAAAAAAAACACAATTCTGCAAGAACTATTCTCTCCACTGGAACGTAAATATAAACACACTAAGTGAACATTTGCATTTTTATATTTATAAGAAATCTCACATTAAACAATAGTGTCCAATAAAAATGTAAAACAAAGTTTTATAATTAGCCTTGACAAAGAATTGTCAAGGCTAATTAGTCTACCGTGCGTTTTCCACATTTAACATGGCATTTGATCACAGTTTGAAATACTGTTGCATGGCCAATTAGCGTGTCATAATGCTCAGTCAACCACAGAGCTCGGGGTCGGGGGTCATGTCCGCTCTAGTCCGAGAGAGGGGGGACACAGAAGCGGAGGCAGCGCAGCAAAGAAGGGAGTTGTATTGCGGCGGATCGAAAGACAACAGGAACTTCTGCCGTCATTATTATAAAATAACACTCAACGCAAGCAAATGTAGCAAATGGCAGATGGTATCTCACCACGTCGATGGATGGGGAAACATCACATCGGCTTCTGTTGTAGATGTAGAAACCCGCCTAACTTCCTCAAGCCATTCCTTATCTGGCATTAGATTCTAACTTCACACAGGTGTTGTGTAAACCTTCCTCGAAAAAAGAGATCACAATGCACACAGTCATTTGGAGAAGGCAAATTAACTTTAATAAGCCTTTATCTGAGCGCTAATTGCCATAATCCATTCATCACCCTCAGAGATTACATCACCTAAGGGCTGTCAAGTATCAAAGATGCACGATAAAGCATTAGAATCAGTTAATCACCTCTGACAAAGTATTTAAATGGGTGAATGGTTCCTCCTTAAAAAGAAGCTTTGTGTGTATAAGCTAGGAAGTGAGGAAAAGGTCAAGTGTGTTGAGGCCTCCGAGCTGGTAGAGCAAATTCTCTCTCTGTGTGTGTGTGTGTGTGTGTGTGTGTGTGTGTGTGTGTGTGTGTGTGTGTGTGTGTGTGTGTGTGTGTGTGTGTGTGTGTGTGTGTGTGTGTGTGTGTGTGTGTGTGTGTGTGTGTGTGTTTGGGTGTGTAGTTCATTGCGCTGCTCATTTGGCATTCGTTACAGCAGACACACAGTAAAAACATTAGTATCACGGCATCACCCGATCAGCGCTCGTACCTACCAGGACCCTCCATTAGCCTCCCCGTGTGTTTACATTCCAGGGCTCTGTTCACAAATGATTTGGATGGGTTTTTTTTTTTTTTCTTCTTCTACTGGCTACTATTATTTATCACATGCAAAATGGGCTGGGACCCGGTGATGTATGCTATCAGCAGTGACAATGATAACCAGGACAATAATTACACAAAGCCTGGCTCATCCATCACCGTCACTTATCACTTAAACAATCAGGCGCTTAAAGGGAGAGAGGGGTGGAGAGGAAGGATCCTGGACTGGGAGTCTAGCTGTTCCGCATATCAGTCGAAGCCGATCCAGTTTGGCTGCCCTTATAAACAAAGTGGCATCCGTGTCACTGGAGTCACTTGAGGCAAGGTTTATTAGGATAGAGGCATATTAAGGTAAGCTCAAACAAGACAGCCTCCACATTTGATAAACCGTTGATTGATTGTTAAGAAAATAATTTCACCACAAGGTCCATAGCTGTACTGGAGATTTAGATCACATTACATGTTTGCCCAGTAGTTAAGGAATTGCACACGTTCAAACTTCAACAACAACAAAAAACACTTTAAGGGTTTTTCACCCCCGTGGCCTTATGCGTCTACGTTCAAAGTTCCTTTTTGACCTTGGAAACAGCAGTTTAAAAAAAGAACATGTAAAATATTTTAAAGATACAAAACAAAAAATAAGAGAATGACCTTAAAATCTTAGCTTTTAAGCCAACGTGGCCAAGAAGTCCTTACAGTACAGTGGCCACGAGAGCTCAACATGCTGCAAAAGAACACACAAGAAAATGAAGAAACATCTTCACCAATTAAACAACACGTTCTGCACCAACTTGATGACACACAAATGTGCAGCTTTGTGATTGCATGATTTAGACAGTATAATAAAAAGCAAAAGGCCAACGCTAAGTTTACAGCAGGTGTCTGCAATAATATCTGAATCGTGCCATCGCAATGTTAAAATAAGCCAAAAAACTGTGCTGCGTGTCCCAGCCGAGTTCCACTGGACAAAACTATCTGCTGCTCTATCTATTCTCTTTAAACCCCACATTGTTGATTAATCATTATTGCAAAAAATTGTATTATGAAACATTAGATTGCCCCTCATTTTATGTTTTGTGATAAAGCTGTATTCATTTTTACACTTACTTGGTTTAAAAAAACAATATATATACCGTATAATATATATATACATACACACCAACACACACACACACACACACACACACATACACACACACACACACACACACACACACACACACACACACACACACACACACACACACACACACACACACACACACACACACACCTGATGGCTCCCCCATGATCAAATATAGCAAGATATCATGTTTAGCAAAATAAATATCATTTGAGTAAAGTACTTAAAATACCATTTCAACCAAGACACACATTAATGCACGGCATATGCAGACACAAAAGGTGTTTTGCCTCAAACGCAGTACTGGACGGCCTCAACATGTCTGGGCTTCGCTGGCAGTGAACTTGAACCCTGAAACCCCTTCGGCAGAAGGGAATAAACCGGAGAGTGACAGGATGAACAACAGAAAGAGGGAGACTCCCCAGTAGCGGGAGGTCAGAGGTTACGCAAATACTGAGAAAGCCTCCTGGATTAGGGTTGATGCGCTCTTGGCTAATTAGGTTGACACCTCCTGGGACTCGTAACCCTTGAACTCTGAGCCTACGATGTACTGGCCTGTGAAGGGAAAAGGGAAATTTCACTGGGCTAGACACACCCACATTCCTACGGTGGAGAGGAGATAATAACGGGAGTCTGACCTTTAACCCATTCTTGTGTGCTGTGATCCTCAACATCATCCCTTTAACAGATCTCTATCGGTGTATGTGCACTGGCTACATGACCTGTTTGAGAAAAATGGGGTTAAAAACTACAGAAAAGGAGGAGTGAAGAGCAAACATCTGCTGCATGCAAGCACCAAATGAAAAGCACTTTACTCCAGCGTCTCATTCCCTTGTTTATTGCAGCAGGATTGTGAATAAGTTCCTTTGAACATGATGGATCATTAAAGTAATGGTGTACTGCGGTTTTGTTCTTTTTTTCTGCTTAGATGTTTCTTCTTTTTAATACAAATTTCTATCTGTGTCTGTGTCTCTCCTGAGAGCTGCCATTGCTCTACTTACCAGGAAATACTTTCTAGATATGCAAATTCATAGTCAAGAGAGAGCAAAAGTGTGTGTGCGTGCGTGCATGTGCAATGAAAGTGAGGGGGATACATGCATGGTTGGATATCTTGTAGCACAAGCAAAGTAGGAGCATTTAAGTAATTCATAGCAGCACGTGTGTGTCTCTGTGTGAGTTCCTGTGCAAACTGTGTGTGAGCGTGTCTTTGTGTGTCTATTTATGCACACACTCGCATACTGTACCTACATGGCTCACTGAGGCTACATCACACAAGTAAGTTTTTTTGTTTAAAATCACATAACTACTGCAACGTTTAAGCCTCACGTCCACACTACTCTGCGTTTCCGAACCCCCTTAAATGGAGACATTTGGACGCACTGCTGACCCCGTTTAAGTTTGAAATCTCCAAGGTGGCCTCGTAGTCTGGACGGTCACAAACCGAGATCTTTGGTTAGTTAGGCTTACATACAGTACAGTTCCACCTCTCGACGGTCCAGACAAATAATCCCTGGTCTTACTTTTTGCCATTGTTTCTCCAAAGTATTTTCTGTATTTTCAATTTATACGTCAATGATTTTCCATGCAGAGTAACGTTGGTGAATGCCCAGTGTATGCAAATGGTCATCTGATATGCATTGTCAGACATGTTAATGTGGACAGGGATCATTTCTCATATAGAGCCTAAACGCTTGTGTGGACGAAGATCCTTTTTGTTTAATGAAGATCCTTTTTGTTTAATGAAAACGTAATAGTGTGGATGCAGCCTGAGACATGATGTCATTGAGTACGTTTACATGTACACCAATATTCCACTACTATTTCGAATATGACATATTCCGAATTTGATACAGGTCATGTAAATAGCATATTCCAGTTGGATATTCCGAATAAGACCTTTTTCTGAAAATGCTATTTTCGGGAAAAGGTCTTATTCGAGAAACTGGAGAGACGGAGAGAAACTGCACAGACGGACTTATCTTCAATGGCACCATTTATTTTCAAGTATTCCGACTGTATGTTAAAATTGTAACTGAAATACGTAAATAATGTAAAATAAATAAACAAATACTGGTAAACTGAGACAATGATTATGCTTTGCACCATTTATTTTAAAGTACTATGTCAACTAAAGTGTTTTCTTCTGAACAACAGCAAGTGGTTAAAGTGCTTAAATAACAATTGCTTAAAGTGCTAAAGGTAAACTGAAGATCAGAAGTGAAATCAAGGCCATTATCATGATGTCATGTTCCGCAATAAATGTGCACAAACCTATTTTTAAGTCGTGTGTCAGCTGTAACAGTTGCTCTGGGCAACGTCGTGGTAAGTTTGAGTGCACGGGCAGCGGCTCTGTGCCCGGGTGTCTAACTCATGACGAGCAAGCACTTTCTTACCGCTGCTGGCATATAGTAGCTTCCTCGAGCAAAACGTGCTCAAACAAGCACCAGGCTCTCTCAGTTTCTGGCACCAACTGCCAGCGCCATTTATTTTTGAGTCCTTTATCTATGGGTAGGACATCATCCCCAGGCTTCATGAACTTGCGCTCCATGCTCTCACCGACAACGCTAACGTGACGTATGGATCTCAATCACACTGTGTTGCCAGGACCTGCCCTGCTCTGCTTCTGATAGGCTTGTAACGTTAGTTAGAGCTGTGTTCCTCTCATATGATTGGTAGGTGAAATCAATTGACTCGAAAATACTAAACTAGAATATATATATAAATATATATTTTTTTTTTCCCTCAAGGCCGCACACCGGATATTTCCGGCACCGTGCTGGAATACTTTAAGCCCTTTGTACACAAACCAACCAGCCAACAGTTTGCAGGGCTGCAGACACGATAAGAAGGAGAAAAACAGCTACGCCGACCTTTTCAAAAAGCTGGTTGAAGAAATGAAAGAGGGAGGCTGTGTTCGCACGGTCCAACAAGTCCACCACCGCTGGTAAACTTTGAAAGAATTGTATTTTGCACGGCTACATGTACACGGGAATATTCACTTTCATCAGCCATGTAAACAGCTTAGTCGGAATATCGTCTTTTTAGGAATAAGGGCAAAATCCGGAGTATTATGTGCATGTAAACTTAGTCAGTGTGTTTGGTATTCTGTGTGCTGCTACTCTTTTAACTTAAAGGAATAGTTCGGCATCTCAGAAAATACGCATATTTGCTTTTTTTTTGCTGAGAGTTAGATGAGATGATCGATACCACACTCACGTCTGTCCGTTAAATATCAAGTCAGGAGACGTTGGCTTGGCTTGGCTTAGCATAGCATAACAACTGAAAACAGAGGTAACATTATAGAGTAGGCTACCTCTGTCCAAAGGTAAAAAAATATGCCTTCCATCACCTCTAAAGCTCACTAATTAACATGATGTATCCGGTTTGTTTAATCCTTATAAAAACCACATGTAGTTCTAGCTGGACTATTTGTTAGCCAGATGCAGCAACTTCCTGAAGTGTTCGCTGGTTGCCTGGCTAAGAAATAATGTTTATGCTTCAATTTTAGTACAGTTTTTATGATTGTTGAATTTTAGGTTGCATTAGGTTAGACACACATTATAAAAAAGGGAGAGATAACAGTCACTGACAGTAGCTTCTATAAGGTATGATATGTTTTGCCTGAGAAATGTAGACCAATTACTAAAACACAATGGGACATGTTTAAACATTCAGTGTTACCATTACAAATACTGTCACTCCTGGGATTGATCGTCAACATTTACGAAAACTACACGTCTTTAAAATAGGAAGCACAGTCATGTCTCACTTCACAATGACTTGACCCAGATGACATTGCAGGTATGAAATCCCCCTAGTTCATCTTCTCTGTCAACAGATCAGAGACCACCCTCCCTCTCGTGGTTGTGTGTGGTCTTCTCCTGATTTTCTCCGCCTCCCTTTTGAAGCTCCAGTAGTTCATCAGCTCTAAGTGACACACACACAAGCGCTGGTGGCCAGTCAGTCTGTTTCTCTACGGATCAATCTCAGCCCACTCTTTTATCTTGGACCAACAGTTACTCTACGGTGATTACACCACCATAGTATGTGAAACATATGGAAAAAAGTATGGAGGGGAAGAACCAGTAAAGGCTGTTCCTGTATCCTCAGTTTAAACACAATCCGTGAAGTTCATCTGGTAAGCAGTCTCGCGATAACTGCTGCAGTGTCTTCCTGTTTCTGTTCTCTATAAGCTTTGACGTTGTGAATTCTGGCAGTAAAAAGCTCCATAACCACAACATCCTGCATGCACTGCAACTCCATTCCACCATGAAGTTTATGTGCTTTTGTCCATCGCTGAACAATTCATATCTTCACTGCTGTCAAGCGAGCCAACGACGTCTGTAGGGTGGAATTTAACTGCATAGAATCATCCTAAAGTAGCAAAAGAACATATTTTTTTCTGTTAAATTTGACTGTACATCAATGACACCTATGGTGTATAGACAGATGGACACCATATGTTTGTAAGTGCCAAGAGTCCCATGGGAACACAGATCAAAACTTTTATTTGAAATCAACTTGTCAAAAGTAGCATCCACTATATCCTATGGTGGAATATGAAATTAATTGTACATGTCATTTTCGAAGAGTTTAACATTTTACACCCAATCTGTCCCTCAGTTGACTGATTCTTCGCACTATCAAATGTGTGTTTTTTTTTAGAGCTTATTAATGTAGAGTTCAACATACGGTAATCACCTTAACACAAAAACAGACCTCTGACATGTCTGAAAATATGTTCCACAATCTTGGTGTCATATTCATAAAAACCAACCCACACAGACCCAGTGGTAATTGTGAAATAGCAGGTATATCAACCTCCTTGCCTGATTGGATGACCCTGGTTCGGCATTGCTGGTAAATTACTACCTGAAATCTTCTTCTAAATAACATTCACCTTGGTCACTTGCAGCATAGTCAGACCATCCACACCCTGTGGAGAGGAGGGGGGTCTGGCTAACTCCACACAGCATTCCGGGATGGGAGAAAAACGTGCTCTGGTTTATTACCATTTCTTTAAACCAAACACAATTGTCATGGGCGGTGCCGATGCGAAATAGTCGTGCGAGAGAAAATTCAGATTGGACAGATAGTCTAGCTAGCTGTCTGGATTTACCCTGCAGAGATCTGAGGAGCAGTTAACCACAGTCCTCCTAAATCCACCGGAGTTTAAAATGCCAACAAACAAAAAAAGCTGAAGGAATTGGAAATCGGCAAAAATAAATGCATCCGGTGGAATTTCCTGCGGCACCGGAGCAATCCCGGAAGTGGAACATCAAGGATATAAACTATGAGCACCTACTGCAGCAGCATGGGTGGCAGCATCTGATGTACACTATCCAGAAATTCACAAACACTAATGAGCTTACTGAAGCTTAACTATAAATGCCCATATCATTAATGTTATTAATGTCCCCATACTCACTCAGAAACTCGGTGGCAAAGTTGGCAAGCAATCCCAGAAGTGGAACGTCAATGATATAGACTACCTGCAGCATGACCAGGTAGATCGAGAATTTAGGTTGTAGGAAGTCATTCGGATAGATGCGCGTTCACAGCTTTCCTTAACAGACCGCGAGGTCGATCACAGATTTATTGATGTTAAAATGGAGAATACGCATGTTCATACTTTATACAGAGTGAGCAGCAGCTTCTTGTGGAAGTATGATAAAGTGAAACACATTATTTGTAAAAAAAAAAAAAAAAAAAAAGAGAGAGAGAGAGAAAGCGAGGCAGACCATCGCGGACCTACTGAATGCGTAAGCAGCCTAAAAATATACATTTACTGACCACTGCTGTGAATTGAAAGCGTCATAATCATACCATTCAAGGATTAGGCTACTAATCAATTGCACAAATTAACCGTTGTACTCTTTGCCTTAAAAGTGAGCAGAAGATAATGTTACTCAGGAAATTTACCATGAAGATCCATTTTCTACAACGCTAGAATATGATGCATAAATATCTCTTTCACTCTGTTTCTCCCTCTCTCTCATGGGCTGAAATATAAATTTACTAAGTCATATTAACTTCCACTGCTCGTTTTTAATGCAAAGTGTAGGCTACAACGGTTCGTTTTTGCAAATGACAAGTGACTCATTGAATGGTTTCAGTTAAGAGCAGTAATTCATAAATGCATATTTTTAGACTATCACTATCACTTTTTCGCATGTGTTTTTTTTTTTACAGAGGCAGTTTCCTTCTTTACATATTATATATATGCTTTGCTCCCTCGTATATATGGACATAGAAAAGAAAGACACTGAAGAAACTGCACTCTAGAAACTATAACGATAATTAAGTGATAAATATAATGCACACTGTAAACATCAATGTAACAGAGTGATATTCATCAGTTATTTCCCCCCAGCAAAATAGAAGGTGAAAAACCATTGGGGTGTCCTCTCCCTGTAGTCTACACTACATAGTTATTGGTTCAGTGAACTAAGACAATAATTGGGAGGATTGTACAATTAGGATATATTCTTCAAATTGCACAATCCTCCCAAATTATAGACCCAGTTTACTGGACAACACAAATTGTGTGCTAAGAATGCCAATTTATTATTATTTATTAATTATTGTTAAAGAATAGCAAAAAAAATAATCAACTAACAAAATTCAAGATGCATTGGTCTACTATAGAAACACACATGTACAGCACTTTACATATTGCCCTTAGTAACTGACTTCATTTAAAAATGTTGTATTTGGCAACTTTATCAGCCATCTCAACAACTGCCATAATATATCAAACGTCTAACAACAATATGTATCTGCTTATCTTTCAATAAAATAAGTGCATAAAACCGTTGAGATAAATTATCTGTGGGCCCACTCTCACACATCCATACTCAGCAATCAAAATATAAACAAAAAAAACCCTGTTGCAGACCTGAGTCTAAGCTTGGGAGCGTGGAGGCCTTAAAATGTGATGGCCGTTTCACTTGTTTACACAAGCGATAAAATAAAATGCAGGTACAAAGTAATCAGTACTCACGAATCCTGGTGATAGTCAGGGGTGATATATGAAAAAGGCCACCTTGGCAATGGCAGCAGGCAGAGAGCCGGAGAAACCAGAGCAGGGAAGATCACCGGAACAGAAAACAGCAGCGACACCAGCAGGATGGAAAACCACTCTATGTGTGGTCCAAAGGAGCTTCCGCAATCCTCTTTCTCTTTTACAGTCACAAATGTCCGTCTCCTGTATCAGATAAATTAACGGAGCAAGTGAGTCCATACACTACTTCATAGTGAAATCGCAGTAGTTTGTCTCAACCAATTATTTAACATGGGAAACTAACAGTAAGAAAGCAATGCTAATGACGACTGTGCTAACGCTAACGGCTATCCACATTTAGTAACACAGTAGGTTATTTCACACTACAACACTTAGTTACAGCATATAAAATCACACACAAATGTGTATTTGCCTCTTGTAGCTTACACTAGTCCAAAACACAGCATAACTGGTCGTCAGCACTGTTCTTCTACAACCTACTGAACCTTACAAAGTTCGTTCACTTAGCGTTTCTCTCAAAACCAGTGCCATTAATATATAGAGTTTGGCCAACTGAAATCATGGGCGCCATATTGGACATCAGATGACTCGACAGTGTAACCCTATGGGGCGAATATGCTATCTTGAAATAAATCGCTTATTTTCACCATAAACAGGCATATACATGTTATTATCAACGTTTGTAAATATGTAAAAGGCCTTTACGGAAATATTCCAGTGTATATTAACCTTCTATACTGTAAATGGGCCTCTAAAAAATGCCCATTGTAGTGAGTGACCACATCGCCTAATAAGTCTCTGAGCAGTGTTTACCTTTCTAATGTCCGCTAGCATACGTACAGGCCTACTAATTGACATTTACCTCACACAATAATGAGTAGTCACTTGCTCTCCAGTTAGCTCTTTTCACCTTCAGCTCCCATACTTTTCGCCTTTTTGGTTCACGGGGGAACTTGTGAAATCTTTTGCCGCTTCCCTGTCTTTCAGTGCAGCCAAACACGCAACAGTTGGATATTTTTTCCGTGATTTATGCCATTTATTTAATAATTTATTACATTGTTCCACTGTCCAATGTCAATGGGAATCAGATGAATTTTGGTATCCAACATGGAGTCCGTGAAACACGTGACCGCTTCGGAACCAATCGCATAACGGGATAGCTCAGACCATTCAATTCCCTAGTTGGCCAAACTCTCTATATTAAGGGTGCTGCTCAAAACGGGAATCCCTGCATGTTACAACTGAGTCCCGCCCCTCCACCTGAGATTTTAATTACATTGGCTGATAGGTTACGACCCTCCAATAAGGAAGACAAAGATTGACATTTTAGGCTGCTATCAGTTAAGCTGTGGGGCTGATTACACATGCTAAATCATACACACTTCACTCAAACTCAGACTCACACTTCAATTGCATGAACTTCAACCTCTGACCTTAAAACTGTAAATATTACAACTTACATTTTAACATGAAAGACAGCCGCGCAGGAGGTGTGATGAGGAGTATGGAGGAAGAAGAACGGAGCGGTAACCATTAGAGACACCAGATGCTGGTTGCCATATTTTTGAGGTTTGAGGAGAACCAAGTAAACTGTGTCCCATTGCTATCAGTCTCCCATGCTAAGCTAAGCTAATCACCCCTGGCTCTACAAGTCGCTTCATATTTAGAAAGCAAATAAACCAAATAAACTTTTCCTTTAAGCCTTGCTTTTTTCGCGTTAATCATGGTGGATGACGGCGGTTTCTAGTTGGCAACCATCTGAACGCGTCAACAAAATCAACAGTTGTAAAAATAAAACAATTAGATAACAAAGTACCTGAATAAAGACTAGTTCATAATATGAGCTTGTGTGTATGCAACCTCCCACGACCAGCTCTTCCAGTGGCCAGTGACAAAAGAGTCTGTGGCACCCTCGTCAGAAAGTCAATACCGTGATAAACACTGCCCTTCACTTGAGCCCCGGTTCACCACTTTAGCAGCCAATTGCCTTGACAGTCATTACCTAACAAGTAAATCACCACAAGCTAGTGAATGCAAGTAAATAACAGAGTCCTCGAATGAATAACTCAAAAAAAGAGCTGCGAGGAAACATGTTGCCGTGGATTTTGACGCAGACGCCTTCTTAGTGGAAAAGGGAGCATATGTTTTATGTTTTGTATATTTTTTTCTCCTCCCCCCCCCCCCCCCCTCAAAATGGCTCTGGCAGTGAGTGTCATTCAAGATGTGGCCTTTCCACACTCATAAAGAACACATAAAACACACATTGTGCTCTCGTAAAGCACTTACAGAGGTGAGATTTATGTGCTCGGGTCTGGATTTCCAAATAGAGACCAATGCTGTCACTAAAAGCGTTTGTGATTTACGCTGCTAGTGTATTGGCATGATTACCAATGTGATTGCTTAAAATTGGGAGATGAAATCAGGATTTGAATGAGCTGAGCATATTTCAAATCTTTTTGAGTGTACTCTAGAGGAAGGGTCCCCGGTTCACTCCCAACACATTTCTTAAAACACATGCAGCGTTCGCCACCCAGGAGCCCTTTTTTCTACCCCTGCTGTCACTTTGAGAGACAACCCCGCTCTTCCCATAGGCCAGGCTAAATGTGTGTGCTATCATGCATACAGTCATTAAACACTCCTCTGCTCATACAAAACCGAAAACTCTACAAAGAAAAGAAGTCATCGCATATCGAACCTGCTGCTAGAACGAGCACAGGTGATCACCTGAGGAAAAAAAGAATGTATTTCTTCTTCAGCGGGAGTGTGTCACTGACTTTGCTAATGTGTCTTTAATGTGGCCCGTTGCGCCCCTTGGATGTGGATATCAAAACGTTTAAATCGACCTGCTCACTGGAGGCAGAAGTGAGTCTTGTAACATGAATTATTGATGCCATGCGTGGCTCCTCTCTGACTGGGAACAATGTAACTTGCACTGGTGAATTCATCTGAGCTCTTTAAAATCAAGGTCTCTCCGCTCACTTTCATGTTCTGACAAGGGTTCAGTCTCCGAGCCACAAGACATTCCTTGATTACCGGTGATGTCCAAGTCTTTCTCGGAGGCACCTCAGTCCTGTCGGGACAGAGCACGTTATTGTTGGGATACCTGCATAGCTGCATGATTGGTGTCAAATAAACACGGTGCTGAGCTACAGTGCTAGAGGTCTTTTTACCTGTAATTATGGCATGGCTAGCTTTCCACTGTGGGACGGCTGCCAGCTTGCTTTGGCTTTTATGGGGCTTCTGGTCCTTTCTTGTGGTTGTCATGCTGCAATTAAAACTGTCTCCAATCGCTGGGTGGCAAAAGGCGCTGAGACAGACTCTTGTCTCTCTCACACATAGACACACATAAGCATGTGTACTTGTATACACACACACAAACACACCGTGGAGCCTCTGGCTGGAGGCGATGGGAAAGCGTATGATATAGGAAAAACATAGTTAATTACATTTGACAGGTATCTATTAAAGTGCATTCTTAGACCTTAGAGGCCTTCACACATCTAATGGAAATACACACTCAACTGCTGCCCATGAATAATAGGGGCTCCCAGCCAAAAGCTTGGGCTTTTTCCCCCCTTATCTCGCCAACATCAAGCGCCTGTCAGCGAATAGACAAATCACCACTAATCAAGTCCACAAAAGTATAAACCAAGGTTTTATATTGGTATTCATATGCCTTATAATTAGTTATTCAGGGATTCTTTTTCACTTTTAAGTGAACAAGCACTTGAATCCCTCCTCCACAGAAGCACCAGCTTGCCTGTTTATTACAGACAATAGTAGTATGATTGTAATCATGGCACTTTCCCCAGATTATGCAGTTAAAGAGAGGATGTATGCATTGCAGATATACTGTATTTGAATCCTGACCTACAACAAAGTTGTCTGTTTGGGCTGTAAATCTGCCTTTTTTGGCTGAACAACAGGGACCAGCGTTATTACTAGTGGCGGGCCGTTATCGGCGTTAACGTGCTGCGTTAATGTGAGACTCTTATCGGGCGATAAAAAAAATATCGCCGTTAATCTATTCTCAAAGTTGGGTTGGGAGCTGGGTCTATAGGCTACTACGCGAGCTATGATGACTTTCACCTTGATATTTTAGCGCGGATGTATACAGCCTACTGACTGTAAAACAGTTCAAAATGAATGTTTAGCTGAATAAACAGTCAGTAACAGTGTTTCCCACACATAGACTAATGTGCGGCGGTGCGCCTCACAATCAACACCGCCCGCCGCACTTGCGTTAATAAATTTCTTTACCGCTATTTAAAACATGCAGCGTATTCGTTCAGCAGCATATTTCCTTCCCTGCTCTCCTCCGTCTCTCTGTCACTTGTGTCTGCCAGTGTGTTAATGTCAGAGTCCCGACCCGACTCTTAGCAAACCAGCGATTTCGCCCGCTTTAGAAAGTTAACTAGTCGTAGTTAGTTTGTGATGCATTCAGTGCATTTTGGAAACAGGAGATGAGCCCCTGGTCTAATGCGCCACCTGGCTTGAGAAACCCGTTCTCAAAGACTTACTTTTAGTCATTATTTGGGTAGCACACATATTCTGAATGCCTTCGGCAGAATTCAAATGAGCCATTTTAATCTAGATTAATCTAGATTAATTCCAAGATTACAGTGAGATTAATCTAAATTAAAAAAAAATTAATCTATGCCCACCACTAGTTATTACCTTGAATTTCTGTCACTGAGTGAGTGAGTGACTGAGCGACTGACTGAGGTGACTTTTAAAATTTAAATATTGGCGCAAACTAAGCTTTTACCTCTTTGCTTAACATGGGCGCCAAAAGACAGTGGGTGGCGCTTCAGTGGCCGGGATAAACCTGGTGAAAGATAAACTACTTAAATAACAGAAAGGAGTACACATTATAAAGAAAGGAAAAACACACCTGTGAAATAAACCCATCTTAATGTAGCGTAAGGGGCACAATGAATGCCAGGGGAACGGTTTCCGGTGGAACATCGGTGCACCAAAGAGAGCAGAGCAGAAGTCAACAGTGAAGTTGTGAGGTGGTAGTACATAAAACCAATATTAAAAAGTGTATGTTTCAGTTTGTCCAAGAATAAATGCTCCAGCTCCTCAAGACCAACATCTGAGCCTGTAGTTCACAATCGCCATGGGGTGAAACCTAGGTCTGGTCTGTTCAACAAAATTAAACACTGCGTTATTTCATGCAGGACATGAAAGTAAGATGCCTACTGATTGAATTATCATTTCTATCAGTCACACACTAATCACAGCCATTCTCATATCAACGCGTTTCAGAGTCCTAACATGACTCAAAGGTTAAAAGGGTTTTTAATGTCTTGCTTTGGGCTTACTCTAGTATACCGATTGGGGTTTTCTGCATTGCGCTCCCTGTTTCAGTTTAGCATGCTGCTGGGCTAATCCAGGGAGCATTATTAAGAGTGGAGCCATCAGCGCCAAGCATAACTGTACTTCCGTTTGCTGCAATAAATGGTTAAATCTATGACGAGAGTGTTCCTGACTGAAGTACTATTAATTACACACTTTAGATGAGGAATCCAGACCAAATTTCTTTTGAAAATAGCATGATTACATTGTTGAATTCAGCAAATTAAAGCAGTCCTCAATTATTTGTCTCAGACATATCTTTACCATGTGATACGCTACTTCAGTTCACAACAAACAAGTATTACCGAGACCACTACAGATGAACATTTAATATCCATATTCACATTATAGACGCCATCGCTGACTATCCCTGTAACAATTTGGCCACAATTAGGCACACTGACCATACCAATCCAGCCATATGTTTTAAGCTAGTCTTGTTCTCTGTCATTCTGTTTTGGTCTGTCTGGTTTGTCTTCCCATTCTTTACTGGTCTTTCATCTAATCTGCCTGAAGACTCTGTCAGATCAGTTGTCTTCAAAATCCAATTTAGGTGCTCAATACAAAATATTGAAAGGTTATTGAAAGGTTACTGAAAGGAGACAGACTCATGAAAAATACGTACATTGCAGAATTACGTGCCTCATGGTGTTTGAATAATCACTCCGACAAGCGAAGAAATAGTGAGGCACATACAATAACCCCCCCCCCCCCACACACACACACACACACACACACACACACACACACACACACACACACCCATGACATATAACATGTTATTTACTGAGCTTTGGTGGAGTTGGTGGGCAGGATAGTGGGCTGGATAGGCAGTGATAAAACCTTGACCACTATGCTTGGGATTTTAGCTTTTGTCACAGCAAACACAAAGAAGAATAGCAGTGAAGTAACCAGGCAGGGCATAATGGTTTCGGTGAGGAAAAGGGCATTCAAGCATGGAAGGAAATCTTGACAACTGTGGAGAGGTCAGTGTCATTTAGACTTTTTTTTCGCCCTTCCAAGAATGCAACACAGACTACGTTTGGCTTCCTGAAACATTTGGCATGTCATGTTTGGTGTGTTTTGGGCAAAATATGTTCTGGTATTAAAAAGTAATGAGTAAAGTAAAAAAGCTAAATGTCAAATAGTGGTGTCAAGCTAGGTGGCCACCATGTTTATACACCTTATCCCTTACGGGCCTAAAGGGAAATATTTGGTCTATCACGCTATTGGACAAATTTGTGCATGCTTTTGGCTGTAGGCATTTACTGTGAAACCTGGGAAACGTGTGTATAATGACTGTTTGCTGGCTCTTTTCACTTTTTTTCTGGGTAAAAAGTTGTTAGTGAGGTGTACAGACAGGAAGACCAGTCACTGACTTACTGATTTATTGATTTGTGTTTTTGTTAATTATCCATATTCTAGATAGACAAACCACAAATATAGTGAGTGTGCAAGTTATTTTTTAACCACTTGCACTGTCTTGTATTTTCTGTTTCAAAAAACAATTCTCCCCTTTTTGTCCCTCCTCTGTATGTTCTTCCTCGCCCTATCGCCTCTCATTAGAAGGGCTTGAGGATCACACACACAAAGCCAGTCAGAGATTATGATGATAGTTTTGTAGCCTGCCCCCCTTTGTCTCTGTCCACATTCCTCTCAAATGAAAGACGGCAACAATTACCGTAGTGTCTGATGCCTTGAGTCTCTTGACGTACACTTTGAAGAGCAGGTTCGGTTCCCAGCCTATGGCTATAGGAGCAGGTTTGTCTTTTTTGCTGCAATTACTGTCCATGTCAAGATGGCTGACAAACTGGGAGCGCCCAGCTCTCTTCTGCAAAGTTGCATTAGTTGAGTGCCAGCATTTGTTGGCATGGAAAGCTGTTCTTCGTGTATAGGCCAACCGCTTTGTAGAACAATTGGAAGTGCGAGTTCTTAATGTGTTATAGACAGCTGGTCAGGATTCACTCTAAATATTACCACAGGTCAGGGGAAAAGCAGTGTGTGGCGTTTAAATAGACCATACATCAAAGCGTAGCAATTTGAGAGTGGCATGTGAGTCTGGAAAGTGCTAATAGCCTTTCCGAGCTGATTCCATCCAACATCCTGCCAATGTCTGAATCCAGCTGAATTTGCTCTCCAAGATGTTCTTCTGAGGTGAAAGCCAGCAGTCAGTTGTAGCTCCACTGGTAGCCGTTTCCGATGCTTTGGTAGCGTAGCATCAAAGTCACGGGGCACACATATATTCTGCAGGATTAGAGTAGCGTAAAAGGACAGCCCCAGCCCATTCACTGATGGCACGGCCGCCACAGCCTCGGCACAAGTGAGTTTTTAATGCATTCCATTTAACTTTAATTACTCCAATCTCTGCGAGGGCACACAGGAAGAAAAGGCCCGGGCGTTTGTGCCGAGCAGATTACCCCACTGCCCTGCCAAGTCCGCGGCGCGCTGCATCCTAAGATAGAATTCAAATTCAAATGTGGGCTAAAGAAAGTGCAGCTGTCACCCCTCTGGCCTGCGAAGCCCCAACCGGATCAAAGATGAGCTGTCCTCCTCCCCTGCCCGTGTAAAAATGAGCTGTCCTGGCCGTGCCAGTGTCTCGTCCCCCTGGGGCACCTAATCCTCCTCTCCTGACTCCACACTGACAGTCTGAATAAAGGCATTAAACCCCGCAAAATAATTACCAATTAAAACGGATGGAGAAGTCATCAGGTAGTGACTGGGGGGGAGAGCAGGCAGAGGCGGGCGGCAGAGAGGGATGAAGCTGTGGCGGGTTTCTCTCCTCCCCTGCCAAGAACAACCTGTATTTTCTCCTTTATGGGTTATGGTTTTGGCAGTTCTGGATGAGTGAGTGACCTTACAGAGTGGTATCAGACCAGGAACAGACTTCTAAAAGCTTCTAGGATGTCGAGCAAAGTTTGTGCGAGGCATCCCAACTGTACGGAAGCCAGAAATCAGTGCATAAGTTTTCTAAGCCACTGGAATTAAGAGTGGTTGTTTTATCTAGTGCTATTCCATCTGCGCTGCGGCTGCATAGAGCTGAGACGTTGTGAAACCACTGAGATCACTGGGCATTTGGTTGTGTGTGCGGCGTATAGATGTGTGTTTGCAAACCAGAATGCATTTAAAAGCATGTGTGTGTGTGTGTGTGTGTGTGTGTGTGTGTGTGTGTGTGTGTGTGTGTGTGTGTGTGTGTGTGTGTGTGTGTGTGTGTGTGTGTGTGTGTGTGTGTGTGTGTGTGTGTGTGTGTATGTATGTAAGGGCAAAAACAACATGTGCAAAATAAACCTGGAATGTATGTTTGTGTGTTTATTGGCCACTGTACTATAAATGAGCGTGTGTGTGCATGTGTGTTTGTACCTGTAGAGCGGTGTTATGGGGGTGTTTGCAGACTAGCGTGCCATGAGGCCCGGGGCACTAATCCACCAGCGCCACACTGCCGAATCCAGGTAAAGTGATCCTAAAGCCTTCTTACCCCTCTCCCTCCTCTGTTCTCCCTGCTCCCCTTTGAGCTCTCTCTATTAGCAGTGGTGGAGATCAGACTAGTGAATATCCACTCAAAAGACCAGGTCTGGACCCGGGCCCACATTTTGACAACTTAATCTTCTCTTTGACGGCAGGCAGAAAAGGAGTGAATTGCCACGTGACAAAAGGCTTCTGACTTGACCATATTCTTTTGAAATTCCTTCCTCTGGTATGGGAGACGACCTGTATTCTTGTCCTTTATGCTCACGTGGTGCTCCCATAAGACGTTTGTGTACTCACTTGTTTTTTTGTTTTTTTAATTATTTCTATGCATTCAGTGAATGGAACTTATTTGTCTCTTGACTGTGTGACTCTTGTTATGGGAAGGCACACAGGGACACAACATATAATTCTAGCTTGACAGCTTATAAAAGCCACACTTTATAAATCAAACTTACATTCGATTGCATTTTTATACCCTCTGTTTCACAACGCTGATTGAGCAAGGTGGCTCATTCCAGCGCTTGAACCAAACTGCTCCTCAGTCTATACCTCGCTGTGGTATTCCACTGATGATCACTTTTGACCCGAGGGATGGTTTGCAATGCTGATAAGACTTGTCTGTTGGTGTCTGTATCGGTGCCAGAATCACCCTGGGCTAAGTACACTGGGCGTGTACACACCACTGTGGACGTTGCAATGCGCATGATGCATACGTGTAAGTGTGTGAGAAGAGAGAAATCTTTTTTTTTTTTTTTGGTCTATTCTGTGGAGGCCATAATTACACCTTGACTTTGATTCCCAGCCAACCTCATTTTTGATGAACGCGTACTTACTTTACAGAGAAAACATTTACCTTCAGAAGAAATTTAAAGATGATCCCACGCCGGGGTGCTTTCTTTAACTGTGTGTCTCTCTTATTGCGATTAAGCCCAGGATCAATTTTAATCTTCTCTTGTTTCATTTTAGTATCCCACAGTTATCACGTTATGGTCAAATTATCATCGTGATTTACAAACTGAGCTTTGCTGTTGAGGGGCCAAGCGAGCTTAGAGGTGCAACTTTTATTCCATTTATTGTAAAGTGCAGCCCCCACGCACTTTATGGCTAAAACCTTGATCCCCTTGAGATTGCAACTCTGCAGTATCCAATCCTCACGGTCGATCCCTTTCCAAAATTGAATAAATTGTCGTGGGACTGTAATCTTAAGGAAAATAGGTTGCGGTCATCACAACTAAGGCTGGTGTGATATTTTTCAGTACAGGTGAGCTCATCAAAGCTTTAATCAAAATACACACGAATAATATATGTATATATATATATATATTGCCATCTAATCTATTTTTGATGTATTAAATGTGTGCTCCTGGTTACGTGAATCAGTTTCCCCTTCTTCTAAGCCTCCAAATGAAATACTTCCACATTTTTTTTAAATTAAAAATAACTTCTTTAGCTGCTGTTAAAATAACGTCAGGAGGTGTAATGTCATGCAACCTTTTGTCTGCGCTCACAGTTTTAAAAAAACAGGCCTGTCTGTCACTGTCAGACAAACTGGTGGAGCCGCTTTTGTGCCATGGGAAGGCGGACGTGTAAATGGACTAACATGCTGTAACACACTCTCACAGACATTGAGAAAGGTGTACTTTTTCAGACAATAATGTGATGACGTGTATAAGCAACTTTCTTATATATCAGTGCAAGATGTTAACATTATTACTGTTCATCTATAATTGACTAAACTTGCAAACTTTGAAGAAGTAAATAGTAAGAATTAGCTGTATTTTCCACAAAGGCTCTTAAATAAAGTGATACTGATGTGAATATTAGTGTACTTATACAGTATATGTTGTTGCTGCAAATTGTTGAGACATACAGTGCAGCAATGCTATAATGCTATAATACGATTAATTAGAGACTGTAGCATTGTCCAAAAAGCTAAGCTCATGCTGAATCTTTTCAGAGGGTGACTCTAGGAAATCTTTGCAATTAACTTTCCAATTGATGTTTAATATGGCAAGCATACACCGTTGTTAGCATGGCAGGAAGTGAGTTAGTCATTAGCATGTGTTTGTTTTGTCTTCAGCTAAGGCCATTTCTGTCATCCATTACAATTTTTTTTTCTTTTAAAGAAAGGACTCCAAAATCAAATATACCACTTAAATAAATGTAGCGTTCAATGTGCTTGAAGGTGTCTTTCATAGAAAGATGAGAAACTTTGTGACATGCTAAGGTCGAAGGACAATTTGATAATTTAAGGAGGGCAAAGAGTTCTGTTTTCATCACAAGAAAGCGTTCCACATAAAAGAAAGAGAAGGCCTTCGGGCCTTGTCAACAATCTTGATTAGAAACGCCACTTTACTCTTAAAGCTTTTCTAGTCATGGCGAGGACGTTACAATCCTCTTCAGTATATACACATTGTTCAAATAATTGCCCTGTGAAGGACAAACAACCAGCATGTTAAAAGGCATAATTCAGGTGCAATCACTGGCAGGGCCTTTCTTCTTCTTTGCTGTTGTTGTAGAAGGCCATACTGTATGTCAGCGTGCCTCTTTGCAAAAGTAAGAATTAAATATGGAGTGATTTGCTAATTTACTTGCTAATAATTTACTCTTTAATCAGAGCTCCTGCTGCCATGATCAACATTTTAAGATACATAAGAATCACGTTCCCTGGTCTAATGTTACTGTTTCTTACAGGGCTCGTTAATATAAACTTCTGCAAAACACTGTATCCGTCAGTATTGGGGAAATGTGACACCCTTGAATAACACCATCCTTCTGGTTGTCAATCATACTGTCGTAGATATGAAATTTGTCACATGTGCTCAGTTTTTTTATAATTGATATGCATAGTTAATGAGCTGCTTTCTGTCAGACAGCAGTGAAATGCCAGCTTGCTGAACTAAACAAAATCACCATGCATGGATGAGTGCCATATTGTCTTGTGTATTATCATTACGCTCACTTGAAGTCAAGGTTCAACCACCCATAGAGGTTAAATACTGGTGACACCCCCCCCCCCCCCCCCCCCTCCCCCAGTCAGTAGAACTATGAAAGCCTGAAGGATGAAAAGTCCCCAAGAATGCACAGCAAGTCCAACTGCCTTGACTTGACGTGACAGATAGGCTGTCGCCATAACCACATGGGGTAGCAAGCAACCACTATGTTCATTTTTTTATTTTTTTTTCATTAAGGCTGTGCCCTTCTTGTTTTACACATTCACATACCATACAATGGTGGAACAACAAAAACACACCGTCCTTGTCTTATACAAAATTTGGTTCTGCATTACGTGCATCAATCTACATACCATATGTTATATGCTGTAACACCACATATCACACTGTTGATCTACACTGAATCACAGCGAAGGGAATTCCTTCGCCTAAACAGCCTATACCTCACATATATGTTCACACTGTTCTTATCTCATAGGATGCTCAGGAATTTCCCACGGCCTCGAGTCTGTAACTTCCTAAAGCAGAGTGCAAAATGTCAGACACAGAAACAAACCAAAAAACACACAGAGTTGCAAAGAAATAGTGTGACATTTTTGTAAATACGCTTATTCGCTTTCTTTCCGAGAGTTCAGAAGATTGATACCACTTTCATGTCTTCACGATAAATGAATAAATGCCACAGGCAGCAGCTGGTTAGCTTAGATTAGCTTAAAGGCTGGAAACAGGGGGAAGCAGCTAGCCTGGCTCCAAAGGTAACACAATCTGCATACCAGCACCTCTACAGCTCACTAATTAACACGTATATATCTCATTTGTTTACTCTGCAGGAGTTATGTTGTCACCATGAGGTTGCCAGGCAACCTGCAGAGACTCCAGGAAGTGAACTGCTCCTAACCAAGATATATAGAATGAAACCACAACCTGTACACTTTGGTTTTTGTACAGATTAAACAAGCAAAATATACAGTGTTAAAGTGTAATTCCAGCGAAAATTGACCAAAAGGTGTTTTTCTGCATTAAAACACGTCAAATAAGCTGTGGAGACAGTATTTTTCGTCAATCAACCACTACAGAGCTATATTCCAGCAATAGACGTGCGAGATCTCGCGTGACATTTCGGTGCTGAGGATATGGCTGCTGAGACAGTTTGGTAAGTTTTCTTAACAGTCTTCTGTGATAAACTCCGGGTTTTCTAATTGTTGGTGCTTTGTTTTATGTGTAGGGACCGTGAGCAAGTTACTGACGAGGTTTGGTGCTGTTTTGAACAATATTACTGGTTAAAAAATGCGTTTGGCTTACGGCCTCTATCTCGTCCACTGTTTGCGATTTGGGGCTGTAGCACAAGCTGGGCCAAGCTCTGTAGTGGTTGATCGACGAAAAATACTGTCTCCACGGCTTATTTGACGTGTTTTAATGCAGAAAAACACCTTTTGGTCAATTTTCGCTGGAATAACACTTTAACTAGTGAGCTTTAGAGGTACAGGTTGACAGATTTTGCTAACTTCAGACAGAGCCAGGCTAGCAGTTTCCCGCTGTTTCCAGTCTTCGTGCTAAGCTAGCTTCATATTTATTGTGCACACATGAATGTGGTATCAATCTTCTCATCTAACTCTCGCCAAGAAAGATATTAATCTAATTTCCTAAAATGCCAAACTACTCCTTTAATGACATACTGGTGTATTGATAAGGCCTACTTTTCTTTTTACATGTCTGTCTGACTGATTCATGCATATGGGCTAGAGGAGAAGGGTTAAAGCTAAGGGTTACAGATATTTAATTTGATATGACATTTGAAAATATTCAATCTTATAATCCTTTTCCCCCCCAGAAATAATTTCTCCAACATTGATTGCACCATGAAGATTAATTAATTAGATGCCTCCACTTATGATATGTTGCCTAACATAAAGCCTGTGGTGCTGAGGCTGCAGGGTGGCTTTGGTCAACATGCTGATGCCACATCCCGCCTCTAAAAACTGGCTGCGTATACAGAAATGAGCCCCCAAAGCTGTCTTAATATCTACTAAATATTGTGAATTTAAAAGAAAAACTGCAGTGGGTCTTTAAGTGATATCCTACAACTAAATAACAGCGAGAGAGTCAGGGTGACTATGCAGACGTAAAGTTTAATACCCGCACTCTGTCTGCCAAAACAGGAAAAGCAAGGGTAGAAAAAGGACACATTTTTTTGGCAGCCCTTCATCAAAAGCATAAAGCAGTGGCCACAAGGGGGGAAGTAAACAGATTACAAAAGCTATTGACATTTCCACGTTGCAGGGAAAGGGTGTCGAATGGCAGCGTGGATGATAAGGTGTGCAGGCATTCGCTTCCCCCCTCTCATGTTTTATGTATGTGTGATCACAACTGATCGTGAGAGAAATTAATCAATAACAATGCCGTCGGGATGTGTGGATGACACATGCCACTGCCCACCCCCACTGCCACCTTGTGCCGCTCCCCCTCCTTCTTTCAACACCCCTTGCCACACTCCTCCATTCGCCACCCTCCTTCATTTTCCTCATCCCATCCATTTTGATTCGGGGGCCTGTTGTTCGCCCACATCTAGGTGAGGGATTTTTACATCCCCGGCGTGCTTGGAGGAACTCCATATGGCCGGGATCAAAGGTGTTGCTGGGTGCATGGTTCTGCTTGGTTGCCAGCCACCGCCGTTAATTAGAAAACAAGATCAGAGGCGGTATTAAAATCCAATTAAGCCCGTATGAACAGATTGCCAAGTGATGTTCACTAATGCATTACTGAGCACCATGCAAATTTTAGTGGCAGCATTTGGCTTTATGTTACGTGTTTGTGTCATTAAGTGTGTGTGTATGTGTATTCGGGAGTGTCTCTGAGTGTGTGCGGAAGTGTGTCTGTGCGCGTGTCACTTGCTGGCTATCCGAGCCTCTGTGACATTGCCTGATCTTTTCCTTGATACACAGCTCTAATCTCATATAAACAATCAGCTAAAGCTCCACAGTGCAACAACACCTATACTCACGATAAGATTGGATGATATTGCTTCTTACAATCAAAGCATAATTGAGAATGCTGAATTATTGATCCATCATAATTGAGTTCTCTTCATTTGATTTGTATGAGAAACTAATACGATGCACAGAAAATCCAGCAGATGTAGATAAATTGCCTGAGAGTATTCAGGTTTGATACAAAGATCTATATAGGCTTTTCTATTTGGTCTACACTGGCCACTCAAAGACATAAATTACAAGAGGGACACAGGAGCAATCCATTTACATCATTTTAAAATTTGAGATGGCTGTCAGCAGATATAATTAAACCATGTTAAGGAATTGGATGAGGCACATTAAAATGCGTACATAAAATCATTCTGCACAATAAGTGCCAATTTAGTCCACGGGTTTCATTCGCCACAGCAGACAGACAGGGCATCTGTACCAAAGACTGACAAGTGGATGCAGCTGGTGGCCTATGGCCCGAAGCCTTCACATTATCACAGACGAGGGCTGTTAATGTTGGGCTGAATGGAGCCCCTTTTGAGATACAAAATAGCATTCTGATTAGAAAGCCAGGAAATACACATCTGAAGTGCCGGAAATTGTCACAATGCAGAACCACGGCACATTTGGCACAGTCTCAAGCTGGGTATAGAGGGGTAAGATGTTAATGAAGGGATGTGCCACTATCAAACACATTTAGATTTCTCATATAGCTGTGCAGTTTATCCGTTTCTTCAGGATATGTTCTTCAGGTCATGGGTTGGGTCAGAGTTTTCTTCGTTATATGTGACAAATAACTGTAGTTTTAGGTTTGCACTGGACAAAACCAACCTGACAGAGGAGTTGGTGTACAACGTTTTTACTTAACGCTAGCCTGAGAACTATACCAGGAACCAATAGATGCCCTTCCCCCCAAAAAAACAACCCTATAAGTCATTTTTTCATGCAGCAATTACAACCCATATTTACGTTTAATTGTTAGGCAGCGCCCTCTAGGAGCTGTAGTAATTATGACGGCAGCCAAGCAGGAAGTAAGGTGACGAAGTATTAGAGCGACAAACTCTGCATAAGAAGGTAGGTTGGGGTGGTGGATGGGTCAGACAAACACACAACATTTAACCAGGAGACCAGGCATAGTGTCCTGTTTGAAAATAAAAGTAAATGGTAACTTTACTGAATAAACGGAACAATGTCACGTTCTGTGTCACATGTGTAACCGGAAGTGAAGTAACCAAGTGGTTTTTGTGCCTAAACCTAACCCCACTGCGACCATTTTACAATGTTAATGACGTGTTTAAAACTGTGACCGTTGCGTTTAGGTATGAGGACAGAAAACGCATCTGTTCGGTCGTATTTGCTGCCACCGGCTAAGGGCGCTAATTTATGAAACCCTCTTACACCGGGAACACACCGCACACATGCATTTCAAAGCTGGCACATTTATTTGTCAAACAAAGATATATATTTTCAATACTATTCCATTTAGGAGAGCCGGCTCCAGCGCTCTGATATTGTACAAAATTAAATTATTAGGTGCATCAATTCATCAATACCTGTGCTTTTCCTGCTACAACAAATCAAAACGTGCACTGTGAAAATGTCTGTGTCTAAAGTTGAACCTTAAAAGTGCATAAAATTACCTTGAGTAGGTGTTTAGAATAATGGCCATTGGTCATATGAAATCAACTGTACAACTTCATGGCCCTTTTACCCCCTGTGATGCATTGCTGATCTGTAATGTCAACTACCTCAGCTCAAGCATTAGAAAGACAGAAGCCACATATCTATCTTCTGATGCAATGTATACATTAATTAAAAGCCATGCATTTTTTTTTTTTTTTACCACACTGTGAATAAAGGGGGCATTCATAAACAAATCCAAAACGTCTCGGGCAGTCGTGATCTATAGTTTGGTTTGAGCTGTGTCTTTAACAAGGATGAATCAATACCCAATCTGTTACAGTGACATTGCCTGATGTCATTAATGGACAGTGGGCATCCTAATTCATAAAACAAATCACCTCGGAAAGACTCTCCATTGATCTTTAATTAGAAGCAGCTGTTAATCACCTTTACGACTCTCCTCGGTGGCACTATAATGGTTTCTGCAGTGAAGCCACAGCAGTTCTGTTCCAGCTAAAGAACAGCAGCATCAGCACGGTGTGTTTACCGTCTGTGTTTACGTACAGCACACCACGCCGTTAATGGATCCACTCCGGATATTTTGAATATTTTATAATTGTGATTTTTATTCAATTTATTCCTGAGAGAACAAGAGAATTACAAAGTCTTCTTCTCTAACCCTGGCACTGTGACAAGCTAAAATCCTCTTTTTCTAATGGTCTTTTCAGGCATAGGGACAAACAATGACCCACAGGAGAGAAATGGCAATTACCTCCAGTAAGGCGGCCACTTCACACACCTGTCACAACACAGATGAACCCATCATAAAAGGCCGGTGGAGAGGGACAAAAACGAGGAAGCTTTCCCTCGGTGACCCTTCAGTTTTCATAGTCTCTCCTCTTTTTCAGCTCAACTATTAAGACATAAAGGGGTCAGTCCCCAGAGAGCTCCATCCTTCATCCCACCCTCACACACTCATCTCTGACATAAACCCTTGCAGTGGTCTCTTATTGGTAGCCACAGAGCATTGAAATCAGGATTATAATTGTAGCTTTTCGTTTTTATGGCTTCCAGATTCTGGATTTTGTCAATTATCATTTCTTTTGTGATTTTCCTGAGTGGGAAGGTCTTTTTTCATTATTTTAATGATCAAACATAAGTCCTTAATGTTAACTGACTTCATTATAACCATACTATCATATTTAAAATGGAAGATCAGTTTGAGATGTTAAAGACACGGCAAATCATTTAATCGTTTGAGTGATCTGAAGCAGTGCTCCAAAAAATATCGCATGAAGCGCAGCAAAAAAAAAAAGAAAAGAAAATGAATATATATTTTGCCATATGTTGCGATTTGGCATCTGGCGTCCTCCTGTGCGAGTTGATGTGAAGGTGGAATTTGGTTTGACTTAACCATGTGGCACATACAGGCCTAAACAAACATGTCTGGCTCTAAAAACCAGATTAAAAAGCAGCAGCTATATGAGGAAATAATTTGCTCATAAAATTCATAGATCTTCATACTTGAGTGTGATTCCTTCAAGTGTTTTATGGCTCCCTCTTAAGATAATGAAACAGAAATAAAATCCCATGGGGGAAAGATCTAAGTTTTATTTACAGTCGTTCACATCAGTGTGATTTTCTTTGATGAGATTTGGTCATTTATTGTCAAATTGACTCATTTATCTGTCGAACCTCACACACTCAATTTGATGTGCACAAAGAACAGCAGATCCTTTATTCTCAGCAGAAATTCCTCACGTTTGAATACCTTTGTGGTATGAAAACCATATCATTAAGTACACCACAGAAATAGAGACGGCATCAGATTCCATTACCATGTAGCCTACAACTGCTTAACTCTTGGCTTTTTTTTTTTCTTCCAGAATTTGCAGGATGTGTACAGACCAGTGTTCAAATCTACCCCCAGCCATAGCAAACGACCCAATTGCCTTGTGATTAACGTACAATAAAAGAATGTGATGGCTTAAAGAAGCAGCAGGAAAAGCTGCCCAGTGAAAGATGGGTGTATGGCGCACTCTATAATTAAGCCAGTCTGCACTTGATGAAAGTAGATCACACTGGCGGGCCACGGCTTCACAGCCAGTTTGTTTTTACGACATAATTACAGTCCAAATCAAATGAGAAGATTTAATATTGCACCACGACGGGCATGTGCCCAATGCCAACAATGACACTGACCCCCCTGAGGCGAGGTGTGCGTGTGTGTGTGTGTGTGTGTGTGTGTGTGTGTGTGTGTGTGTGTGTGTGTGTGTGTGTGTGTGTGTACGCACGGGCAGGTCAGGCGTCAGGAAGCCGACAGCAGAGAAGCTTCCCCACCGCAGTAGCTATGTACCTGTGTCTGGGCCCCTCTGGGAGGTCTGACACCAGTGGAATTACGCTGACAGTGGGACAGAGGCTAGGGAAGAGAGACAAGTTTCTCTGTAAAATAAAAAAAAGAGGGAAGGTGAAGAGCAAAGGGAGGGAGCAGGAGCTATGATGAGGAGAGTTCATCTGGAAGGAATCAATCAAGTAGAAGCAGGCGAGGGAGAGGAAACAGAGAACAAAAGGACTAAGAAATGAAAATAGATACAAGTGAGGTTATGACAGTCGGAGCAAGTGAAGAAGAGACTGAAAGCGGCAGACTTAAATACTCAGACGGCGAGGGTGTGGCTGTAAGTGCAAAGATAAATAAATGTTTTGCTTGACTGTGTCTCCATGGCGAGATGACGGCCAGTGTTAAGGAGGGCTTGTGAAGTCACAACCCACGGAGTTGTTTCGGTGATAGAAAGCGGATCACTTGAAGACAAATCAGTGTTAAAGTGGACCTCATCAGGTGTCTTCAGTCAAGCCACGAAACCTCATCCGTTGTACTGTCTTCAAATGCAGAAGAGTTTAAAGAAAACTATGTCAAACTGTCAAACAATGGATTCTAGTTTTCCTACAGTTAAATATTTTTTTCTGAATATATATATAGGGAGGCAATTATAGCAACCATTTTCATTTCTGTTCTGACTAAAACCGCCCACCAAATGATTTGTTTTTCCTCCCCGTGAAAAACATTCTGCCATGTTTTTTTTTTAAATTCATTTTAACAAACTAAAACTTGAAAAACAACTGCTATGGGTAGGTGTTATACATAAATATACTATATTTCAAAAAGTCAGTAATTTCTAACCATTCAGAAATACAGAAGTGTGTGTCTGGATCCTGCTTGGGCATGTTCAATGAGATTACTAAATGAAAAGGAGAAACACCGCAATAACAAGGAACACAGAAACAAAAACTAAGGAGGATGTGTTGTATAAGGATTGTAATCTAAAGCACCTCATGTAGCAATGTGCAACATAACATTTAGAGAAAATTAGTCAACTGGACCAGTTGTGATACACTCACTGCTGCAGTTTCAGCATGGAGGACCCACATTAATCAGGATTCAATTGCTCTCAGCTGTGTGTCGTTAACTGGCTATGTTCTGATTGGTCAGGGCAGGTCACCTGTAGCACTTATAAACCTTTCACAGGGTCACAGTGGCACCTGAGCTGTTCATTCAACATGATGGCTGTTTGGTGTGCTGCAGGGTGAGCAACAGTTTGTGATGTTTTGACTGATTTCTGATAGTACTTTTACTCATGTTTTGTCTGTTCTTCAATAGGACATTGCTCCTTGTTTTGCTGACTGGTTTGAGTTACAGCTACCCTATGAAGCAAGGTATTATTGCTGTCCACATTTTTTGAAAGTTTAATTGTTTATAAAACCCTCTCCTGATGACTATATCTTACTACCTACAGTTGGTGCAAACCGTGCTTCTGCCGGCTCTAACTGGATGGTGCCTTCTAGTGGCTTTGCCCCTTCTGGTTCTGGGGCTGCCTCTGGAATTGTCTCAAATCCAGCTCAGTCCAGTTTTCAGAATGCACCTGCACCTCCAGGATATGCTCAAGGCTCTTCTGCAGGCCCAGCTCCCCCTGCCTCTAAACAAGGTAACTAATGCTATGACTTAGCTAAACTTGAGCTGTCAGGGTCTCTAAATGTCTAGTCTGATGTGGGTAGTAAAGGCCCATGTTTAGCAAAGGAACCTTGCTGTTAAATTCACTGCCTTGAATTCTACTTTCTAACATCACTTTCACGTCGGCTCCTAGGCATTTCCTGGGCTGTTGCACCTTCCAGTCACTTTTCTGCTGGAGCATCCACAGGACCCAGCACTCAGAAGTTTGCCTCCAGTGGACCTGCCCCTCAACCACTTGGCCTTAGCATCATGAGCCAGCCTGCCCCTTCTCTTCCACAGTACAAGGCAGGTGAACTGATCCAGGAACAGAAAAGCTTCGAGCTAGGCAACTCTGAATATGAGACCGACGAGCAAGGTTCCGTGCCACCACCTTCTGTTGTCTACGCCGCACCACCTTCACAAGGCTTTAATGGAGGACCTGTGCCATCAGGCATGGTCCCTTATCCTTACCCTTACCCAAATCCTTACCCTTACTATGACTACATGTTCCTGACTGGCCAGTATCCTCCAGGCACTGTTACTTACACCAGCAACAGCTTAGAGCAGGGGAGGGACAGCTGGGAGGACGCTCGCTACACAAGGGACAACTATCCCAGCGCTCAGCAGGCCAAGAACATCCCTTCTAAACATCGGACCGTCAGGCAGGCGAGTATTGGGAGTGCTAGTCATGGTCAGAACGGTGCAGCGACTGGACAACGGCAGCTCTACAGTGGTGTTGGTGTACAAGGTTCTTACCCGCAGCCAGGCCGACACCGCCGGGGAGCGCCAAGAGCATTCGTGTAAAAGGTACTGTTCTGTGCTACACAGTTGGCAGGATATTTTCAGAGCTTGAGATTAATTGTTTCCTTTCTTGTCTTTCAGGTTGGCTACAAGGTGACTCTGTAATTTCTCAATAAAACAAAAGCTTAACTTTTATGTTTGCCTGGTTTTCAATGTTTACTCCCAAGTTGCAATACTGATGAAGCCAAAGATCTAACTGGGTGCAGGGTTTATTGACAGTAAATATTAATATTCATGAATTTGACAGCCACACTCTGGCCATAACTACCAACCATTGCCAATAACAGCCTAAATTACGCTATGATCAAAGTAATTCAGTCTGCTGCTGAACCCAGTTCTGTTTCCCAGTTCTGTCATGACACCTTGAAGACTGATGCCACACTAATGTCAATACATTAAATATATAAGCTAGTGCTACCATAGCCTAGCATAAATACTGGAACAATCAGCTAGCAAGGAAACACCTCTGCCCTTAAGCACTAAAGCTCACAAATGTAATCTTTGTTTTGTAAAATACCATGAGAGATTTGGGATGCAATTCCTTCAAATTGATTAGTGGAGAAACTGTTGCATAGTTTATCCATGACGGAGTTGTATTTAGTTTTGGTTTTTCAATTGTAGAACTTCTACAAATGAAAGTACATTACCACCAGGTATAGGGGTTTCTTAACCGACTTAAGGGATATTTGACTGCTGGAATGATTTCAATTGGGTCATTTATGTAGTGTGAATTATTTACTTTGAAGTTGGTACCCTCTAGACCAAGAAAAGCCAGACAATGTATTTTTGGCTCATGTGGATGACAACTCCCAGAATGCACTTGCTTCGCTTCCCAACGAGGCCACGCCTACCGGTTAGAGGGCAATCAAGTCGGTTTTGTCATATCAACCATATACACTGTATAGTGAAACAAAATGTTTCACCGTGGTTGGTGTTACACATTTAAAATGTATAAAACGACATTCGAGAGGCTACATTTAGTGCACACACAGACGATACAGTACATAAAGTGCAATTACTACTTAGGGTAGAGCATAAGACAGACAACAGACAGGGCATAAGTAGACTTGTAACAGAGCACTGATTGTTGTAAGTTATGTTCACCATGAGGTGAAGGTAGAATATAAGAACTTTCTTGAGATTTGCATGGTTGAAATCACCAGCAACAATAAATAGTCCATCCGGATGTGCGCTTTGGAGTTCACTGATAGCTCTGTAAAGTTCAGCTAACGCATTGGTAGCATTAGCACTTGGTGGGATGTAAACAGAGTATAAACACAGCCGTGAATTTGCGTGGAATGTAGAATGATCGGTATTTAACAGTCACAAACTCCACCAGCGGTGAGCAGTAGTTGGATACAAGCAGAAGCGTCGGACTGGGAGGAAAAAAGGGGGCCGAGTACCCAGGGCCCTCATGTGAGGAGGGCCCAAAAAGATGCTAGAATGAATAGCTGTGGATGCGGGGAGGGGCCCATAGAAAATGCCTTTCTACAGGGCCCAGACTTTTGTGCTACGCCCCTGGATACAAGCACCGCATTTCAGCACCAGTCCGTGTTAACATATATGCACAGCCCACCTCCACAAGTCTTACCTGATAGAGCAGCATCTCTATCTGCTTGGAAGGCTAGCAGGCCTGGTAGCGGAGTCCGGTACACTGTTGTTCAGCCATGTTTCCACAAAAACACAGCAGTCTCTGAACTCGCGTTGGGAGTTTCGTCTAAGTTGGATGTAGTCCAGTTTGTTGTCTAATGAGCGGACGTTTGCAAGCAGGATGGATGGGACAGGTGGCCGGCTAGCATTAGCTTTCCACCTAGCTCAAACTCCTGCCCTCGTTCCGCGTTTCCGCCCTCTCACACACTGCTTTTAATGTCCCCTTCCACGGCTAGCAGCACCAAGCGACACCGCAGGCTGAGGTGCTGGTCTGCGTCGCGTAGTGTGTTGAGTATTCTGTCTGTAATAAAGTTTCCTGCATATTCTCCGATGTGTACCAGTATCCCGGTGGTACACATGTGCGGTAGTTTGAATGCACATAATTGCAAAGTTGCTGCTGAAAAAGTCTTTGCCAGACAAACATTTTACATTCTACTGCAGCAGCTGCTCCGGCCGCCTCTGTATTGCGGCTCGTACAGGTAGCCGCAAGCATCGGATTTGCACACCAGATCTTCAAAATCCCCTTCTGCCATATCATCTTCAAAACTACCTTCCGCAATTGTGGTTAGCTTACTAAAGTATGAATTAATTACTCAGCTTTCTCCACAGAGCAATAGCCTGTTAGCTTAGCTTCAAGATGGCTGACACTATTTGGAAATTCTGGGAGTGAGGTCCCACCCCCTATGGGCGGGTTGAAAACATGCAGAACTAGCTCTGGCTGTAGTCTACGGCCTCTGGCAAAAAAAAGCCTCTGATGGCGCAAAATGACGATTTTGGCATCATCAGATGTTTTTTCCAGACACACAATACAGAGATCTCTTGTATCAGGGGGAAATGAGGGAGGGAAGCACGGTCATTCTAAAATACTACCGGGTCTCTACTGATACAAAGCTTAATGCTAATCAGTGAAGTATCCCTTTAAGTTTTAAATGGCTTGGAAATGCATGCTATATTAAATCATGAATTAGTAATCAGACGTAATCCATTACTTGTTGAGAAAGTATGGTGTAAGAAAGCTTTCAAAAAGATGTATGCACAACTTTAAGAATTCGTATTCTTATTTTAAACATTTGTGCGTAAATTTACTCAGGCATGCACAATTACGTTTTCATACACGTGAGTCAATAAAATTACATTTGTATTTTTATGTGAGTGTGACTCTATAAGCTATGACTGTAAACATTCATGAGTACAACTCTGATTTCTACGACTACGAATTCTTCACTATTAACACAAATTCAAGTGTGTGGGTACGAGTAAAGAACAGTTGAAATGATGTCACTGTCATCACAGGGCAGGAAATTTAACGCGCATGCGTCAAAGGTGAAAGATGGCTAACAACAGACCTGAGGCTGGCTCAGCATCACAGGTAAAGTAAATAACGTGTTTATTCAACATTTTTTATACGATTTTACTATTTTGATAGCACTTTATAATGATATACATTTCCGCAACTCATATACGTTATTGCTTTAGCTTGCAACCTAACGATATTTACTCGCTGTTAACTTTAGCTAGTGCTAGACGACATTAGCATTGACGAAGTGCTCTGTGTTAAAGTAACATTATAGTTAGTGATGTTAGAACTAAACTGCACTGTAATCATATTGTTTAGCAATGTCGACCAGATCAGTAGTGTTGACAACTGAGCCAGATATGAGTTAACGTCAACCAGCAAGTCATTGTAATGTTAATGAGCATAATGTGCTAATACGGTAACAAAATATATATTACTTGCAATACATGGTACCGTTAACTTATCCGTACCAATTCAACATTATGTGACGTTAGGCTAGATAGACATTCAAAACATTACAACTGACGTATGTTTGGCAAACTAATAGGCGTAAGTTAACGTTATCATTATTTTGCAAGCTAAAGCAATTACTTCGTCTGGCTCAGTTAGGTTGCAAGCTAAAGCAATAACGTCTATGAGTTGCGGAAATGTATATCATTATAAAGTGCTATCAAAATAGTAAAATCGTATAAAAAATGTTGAATAAACACGTTATTTACTTTACCTGTGATGCTGAGCCAGCCTCAGGTCTGTTGTTAGCCATCTTTCCAAGACTGTATGGCTGCAGCGTGGAGCGTCCAAGCTCGTGTCTGGAATAAAATACTTAAAGAATCTATCTATAAGATAAATGCAGACTATCATGAATAAAATACTTAAACATATATTTGGTATTTTTAACTTAACAGTAGTATAAATGCAGACTATGCTAATGAATATGCTACTTGATATATTTTGGTGTTTTTTTAACTAAACAGTATCATACAAATCGAGTGTGAAAACAATATAGAATATAAAATAAAAACGGAGTCTTGGAATGAGTGTAACATGTTTATTGTTGTATTCTTGTTTGTGCAGAGGTCGGTCACAGATTTACAGATGCTAAAATGGAGAATACACATTGTTCATACTTTATACAGGCAGCAGCTTCTTATGGAAGTATGACAACTTTATTTGTAAAAAAACAAACACGGGTGCTGTCATGAAACAGTGAGAGAATGCGAGGCAGACCATCACTTTGCTGATCGTCATGCTCGGCGCCGGCGGCCGCTGTTTGTCCCGCGCCAGAGAGGCAGCATCCCGGCCAGCGCTGCCAGGTTGGGCTGCATGGGGCCGCAGCCCAACACAAAGCAGCTGACCGGACGCCCCTCGCGCCGCGTCGGGATCGGGATTGGCTGCAGGGAAACACACAGTTACACAACGTCTTCACCGCCTACATTGTCACAAAAACATACGTAACATAACAGCACACCGTGCATTGTGTCACCTGCGGTGTGTTATTTTTTTTAAAGACACTGATGTGTACGTTAAGGACAATAACAGAAAGAAACCATCAAAGTCTGCAACCATAAATTGCTCTAGCTAACGTTAGCTAATATTCGCTAACAAATGTCAACCAACGCTAATGCAGTTTTAAATGAGGTTTGATCAAATCACATTAACATCAGGGACACAACAATAACATCCAGAAACCAGCAACCTATACGTATGGTTAAATAATTAGCGATTTCGTATTTTGTGTTTGACCCTCTAAACTTACCGTTGACCAGCCTCGGCATGACACGGGACGGCATGAGACCATGAGACGGGACGCTCCAGGCTGCAGCCATACCCGTCTCCATCTTTCACCTTTGACGCATGCGCGTCAGATGAAATTTAGGTTCAATTTCCTGCCCTGTGACGACAGTGACATCATTTCAACTGTTCTTTACTCGTACCCACAAACTTGAATTTGTGTTCATAGTGAAGAATTCGTAGTCGTAGAAATCAGAGTTGTACTCATGAATGTTTACGGTCATAGCTTATAGTCACACTCACATAAAAATACAAATGTAATTTTATTGACTCACGTGTATGAAAACGTAATTGTGCATGCCTGAGTTAATTTACGCACAAATGTTTAAAATACGAATATGAATTCTTAAAGTTGTGCATACATCTTTTTGAAAGCTTTCTTACACCATAATAAAGCAGTTCAACTGATTTTTGTGGAAAGTGATATTTTAAGAAAATGACACGAGCGCCTCTTATTTTTACTCTATCTCCTAATTGGGCCAAGTAGATCAAGTTAAGACAACATTTATATTTGACAGAAAATAAGTCATTTCTAACCGTTCAGAAATACAAAAAAAATACATTTGGATACTGCTGAATGTTCAATGAGATTACTACATGAAAAAGAGAAACACCAGAATAATAAGGAACACAAACAAAAACCAAGGATGTGCTGTATATAGCACCTAATGTAGCAATGTGCAACATAACCTTAGAAGAAAATTAGGGGCCCGTTGAAGGAAGGAGGTTTAACAAACTGAGTCTAACCCTGATGTCTGAGTTGATTTACCCTGAAATGGGAAACTGAGTTTTCGGTTACAAAACAGCTGATTTGAGTTGGTTCAATCAACTCAGAGTAAGTTGACTCAAAGTTAAATGTGTGCACCACCTCCATAAAAAGGCAGCATGAATGGAGCCATGATACTACGATTCACCATGGCAACAACCACAAAAAAATCGATCGGTGTACTTTACCCCCCTGGAACTGGAAATACTTATTCGCACATAGAGCAAGTTTGAACATGTATTTCGTTAAAAAAAAAGCAACATGGCTGCTGCTGCAAATGAGAGAATTGGCGTGGGAGAAAAATGCTGTATGTGTATGTTCCAATATAGTGTATTTATTTCATATTTAATCACAAGTATATTACTGGTGAAAACTGTTGGAATTTCATTAAGGTGTAATCCGGCGGGCAAAAAAGTACTACCAATCCCATTCTGAGGTTGCAGCACCATGTCATTGACAGAATTATAATTTGGGACTCCTTTTTACTGGCTCTCACTGGTATGTGTCCAGGTGAACACTACAAAAACGTTTAAAAAACGTTTCAGAGTGCGACACAAATAATCTACTCGGATGTAAGAATATATCCACGATGGGTGAAGTTAGTGACATGAGGACGAACAGGGTTATGTAGGCTACATATCTGATCGACTGTGAAGAAAAACGATACCCCTCCAATAGGAAGTTACCTGGAAATGAAAATACATTTGGAAGGGGCCTCAATATCATCTCCTGACGTGTGTTTAACTCCCTGTGAATTAGTACAGCTTCTTCATCAACGGGATCGTCGACAAAAGGACATGCCTCGTTCGAGAAAAAACGTTTTACAGTCTGCCTAACAGAGTGAATAAACCAACCCTGTGTTTTTATTCAAGCAGACAAAACTGCACTAAAATGGGTCTGACACAGACTGAATGAATGAATGAGGAAATTAAAGAGCGCTGTGTCAGAGGGAGGAGACTGAGAGAAACTCGAGGTTTATTGAAGAAAACCTGCACCCGACCAGGTTAGGTTCACAGACTCAGTTACCATAGTAACTGACTCTGAGGTTGTTACCTCTCTTTCTGAAATGGGCTGGGGTAACCCCTCCTTCTCAGGTTTGATTTACCTCCCTTTCTAAAACGGAAAACCCAGAGTTTTCTCATCTCAGGGTTAACAAACTAGTTTTCACTAAACCTGCTTTCTTAAATGGGCCTCTGGACCAGTTGTAATACACTCACTGCTGCAGTTTCAGCATGGAGGACCCACATTAATCAGGATTCAATTGCTCGCAGCTTTGTGTCATTAACTGGCTATGTTCTGATTGGTCAGGGCAGGTCACCTGTAGCACTTATAAACCTTTCACAGGATCAGAGTGGCACCTGAGCTGTTCATTCAACATGATGGCTGTTTGGTGTGCTGCAGGGTGAGCATCAGTTTGTGATGTTTTGACTGATTTCTGTTAAGTACTTTAATTTATGTTTTGTCTGTTCTTCAATAGGACTTTGCTCCTTGTTTTGTCCTGATGACCGATCTTATTACCTACAATTGGTGCAAAAACCCTGCATCTCCCGGCTCTAACTGGATGGTTCCTTCTGGTGGATTTCTGGGGCTGCCTCTAAAATTGTCTCAAATCAAGCTCAGTCCAGTTTTCAGAATGCACCAGCACCTCCAGGATATGCTCAAGGCTCTTCTGCAGGCCCAGCTCCCCCTGCCTCTAAACAAGGTAACTAATGCTATGACTTAACTAAACTAGCTAAACTTGAGCTGTCAGGGTCTCTAAATGTCTAGTCTGATTTGGGTAGTAAATGTCCATGTTTAGCGAAGGAACCTTGCTGTTAAATTCACTGCCTTGAATTCTACTTTGACGTCTGCTCCTAGGCATTTCCTGGGCTGTTGCACCTTCCAGTCACTTTTCTGCTGGAGCATCCACAGGACCCAGCACTCAGAAGTTTGCATCCAGTGGACCTGCCCCTCAACCACTTGGACTTAGCGTTGTGAGCCGGCCTGCCCCTTCTCTTCCACAGTACAAGGCAGGTGAACTGATCCAGGAACAGAAAAGCTTCGAGCAAGGCAACTCTGAGTATGAGACTGAAGAGCAAGGTTCCGTGCCACCACCTCCTGTGGTCTACGCTGCACCACCTTCACAAGGCTTTAATGGAGGACCTGTGCCATCAGGCATGGTCCCTTATCCTTACCCTTACCCAAATCCTTACCCTTACTATGACTACATGTTCCTGACTGGCCAGTATCCTCCAGGCACTGTTACTTACACCAGCAACAGCTTCGAGCAGGGGAGGGACAGCTGGGAGGACGCTCGCTACACAAGGGAAAACTATCCCAGCGCTCAGCAGGCCAAGAACATCCCTTATACACATCGGACCGTCAGGCAGGCGAGTATTGGGAGCGCTAGTCATGGTCAGAACGGTGCAGCAACTGGACAACGGCAGCTCTACAGTGGTGTTGGTGTACAAGGTTTTTATTCGCAGCCAGGCCGACACCGTCGGGGAGCGCCAAGAGCATTTATGTAAAAGGTACTGTTCTGTGCTTCCGTTTATATAAAACATCTCCAAAGCTTGACATTAACCGGTTTCCTTTTCTGTCTTTCAGGTTGGCTACCAGGTGCTGTAAAGATCTATCCAATAAAATCTTAACCTGTATATTTGCTCTAGTGTTCAATGTTTACTTTGAAGTTGCACTCACAAAATGAAATGCCAAATGGGCGCAGGGTTTAATTTGACAGCAAATATGGCTGTTATCACAGAATTCCAGCCAACACTAGAAACGCACTCATCAAAGTTCCAAAACGTACGCGTGAATGCAAGTGCAAACAGACCTGACTTTTAGCACTTGTGTCAATAGGTTTTCCTCCTTCCCTGCGTAGGGTGACATGATATGGATACTCATAGGAAAGTATTATCTCTGCCAAGCTTAACCTGACAAGTGGGTATGCACTGTAGCCTGGACTTTTTCACAGTTTGCTGTGCATAGAAATAACTGACTTGCAAGAATCTACGCGGGCACCAGAGTGGCACTATTAATGCTACTAAAAGTAGCATTGGAACATACATTTAGGCAATGTTGTGAATGAGGGCTTGTGCACTCACGACCCACTTGTTTTTTTTAAATAAAATGGTTCAGTGTTGGGTGGCTCACATGAGGTACATCTTAGTTCTCCTGAACTGCATCCCTAGCTCCTCCAGTCTTGGTCCATCCCGAGGAGCATAGGAGCTTTGAGAAGGCCTTCATGAGGGAGGGCCAGAACAAATTCAGGCGAGGAGGTATCAAACAACGGAACTGAGCTGCACATAAGGTGTCGGTCATGTCCATTCACTCATCAGTCTTATAGTTTGCTAGAGTTAAGAGGAAACTAGTGTAATGTAATTCTCAAACAATGAATTCAAGTAAGGAATTTTCTGGATATAAGGGAGCAATTATAGTAACCATAAATTGTCATTTCTGTTTTGAGATGAGTACCATTTTGATGCTTGATGACATGGTTACGCCGTAAATGACCAAAACCTCCCACAGTGGCTTTTCCTCCCTCTGGAAAGTCAGCGTTTCCTGTCCTTTAGTTACACGCTCGACATGACCACAAAGCCTTTGTTCTTTTGGGTCAGATTCTCCCAGAAGAGAATCTTCCCAAGCCACAGCTGTTGAGTGACCACGCTCGACCACACTGCTCTCTCTGTCCTGACCACCCTTCTAAATTGCTCTCCCTCCATCCATTCCTGCCCCCACCCCCCACACTCCTTTTCCCAAGAGCAGCCAGCTGGGCTGGATTTACTATGGTCTGTGTCGCAGGGCCAAGCCCAGTCTGCTTGCTGGGCGGGCAGCGCCATTTGACTGGGTACTGGTCAGGGCCGGTAGATTAGTAACTGGATATCTACAGAGAGGCCAGAGGGGCCTGAGCCCTGTGATCCAGTGGAAAGTCGGGTCTCTGCGGTGGCCTTGTGGTTATGTGTGGCCCAGGACAGGAACCGCAATCCCTGCTGACACCCTGTTCCCAGAGGACGTGGTTTTACTCCAAACCCATCTCCCGCGACTCTCTGTCTGTGACTACAGGCCCTCTGCCCAGTGCTTTCTGGTGAAGAGAATACGGCATCTCCTCACCACTGACGCTGGAGGACACTTTTCTCCCACGGAGCCGGGCACACAGGAGGGGGCCTTCTCCTAAACAATCTTAAAAAGAGAGCTTTTTAACCTCATGTCACATTGTGAACTGCACAAGATGGGCTGGTGGCAGAGAAGTAGCCAGGATGGGTCGTGAGCACACATTTATGTGGCCTCCTGATTATATGCAGTACCCTTTTAAAGAGAATGGACTGTTCAGTACAAGTATAAGGCTTTGCCAAAATACATTTTATAATGAGACGCTTGAGGTTGTGATACGATTTGCAATTTTGCAAGACAAATACACAACTTTATTCTGCAGCATGTCAATTTGATAACAAAAATGTGTACAAATTGCCTCCTCTGTTTAAAAATATGAAGAGAAAGAATGATAACTTGAAGGTTTTTTTTTTTTTTGAATCATTAAAAACATCTGCAGCCACTAACAGTTTGCAGAAAGTCAAGCTATTGCAATTGTTAAGTTAATAGTTGTACCATTGCTAGGATAAGAACTGTGGGAATGTGGCATTCTCAACATGCACATTTCTGTTGACCAGAAGACAAGAATCATCAACATGGCACCCAGATGTCAGCGCGCGCGCGCGCACACACACACACACACACACACGTACACACACGAAAAGTTACAATCTGATCCTTCTTGCAAACACCAAATCCTCCAAACATCATCTGTGTAAGATGTTTGAAGGATTGGTAGCTGATTATTTTCAGAATATGTTGATGTAATACCCATTTTTATATTGAACCATGCGTAATGTTACACTGGAACACTTAAGGGTTGTGCGTGCGTGTGTGTGTGTGTGTGTGTGTGTGTGTGTGTGTGTGTGTGTGTGTGTGTGTGTGTGTGTGTGTGTGTGTGTGTGTGTGTGTGTGTGTGTGTGTGTGTGTGTGTGTGTGTGTGTGTGTGTGTGTGTGTGTCTCAAGAGCTGGCAACCATTGAGAATTCCTCCTGATTTGACTCACACAAACTCACCGCCTTCTGCGCAAGCCTTATTTCCTTTCTTCACTCCTGTATCTCCGCTCTATTGTGTCTCTTCTCCTGCTTCTCTTTGGGCACGCACACACACACACACACACACACACACACACACACACACACACTGTTTCTGTTATGCTATCCAATGGCCTGGAGGCTCAAGCAAGGACAGGCTTGACTGCCGTTGGCCTGATATCAAGAAATACCTGATGGGTCCCAACACTCATGCCAGGACTCATTTATGAAGCATGAGGCTGTCATCAGCTACCTTCAGTAATAAAAGATGTGAGTCACACTCATTTGTATTGTTTCTGCAAAGTAACATTTTAGACGGAGCTTATTTATTTATTTATTTTTAAACAATGCACTGGTATAGTGGCACAATGTGCAATATTTGTCGGATTCTGAGCAAGATTCACTACCTACCATCTATCTGTGTCTTGTCCCGAGAACGTTAACTGCAAGCTAGCTAGATTCCTCACTGACAACATACAGTATGCATTTCAACCATAAAACGTCAACTCCGAGACCTTTAAAACATCACACTTCAACATCCACTGCAGTTTGCATTCCCTCTAATGACTGAAAGATACTGATCTGTTATCTGGCTTACATTCTATGGACATTTCAGTGTTAGAAATGTGACTTTGTAGCTGCTGATTAAAACATTAAGGTATATACATTAAAAAAAGGTATATAATAAGTAATAACACTTTTATTTCATGTATTTCCAACACGTTAAAAAAAAAAAAAAAAAAAATGTTTTGAATTTGTTGAGCAACAACTTGTTTGATGCCTTGAGGCTGTATCTCAGAAACCAACTTCCAGCCCTGTCTCCTAAAAAGGGGGGGCGCAACACGCACGTAACACAGAACAGAGGAAATTATGTCTAGCAGGAATCCCACCCAAAAACACCGACAATCCCACCCCCCCAATTTCACCCAGAGAATGATAATACAATTAAGGACACAGGTTGGTATATAGTTAGTGAGAGACGTGGTTCAGTTTAAAAAGAGAATAACATTTTATTTATTATATACACTATTAAAAACACATTCATACCTACGGGAACTTAGGGGAAATTATTATCGTTGCTGAGGCTTACCAGTGGAGGAGAAGGGGGTCACGAGGGTCAGGATTAGATCAACAAAAAACGAGACAAATCGCATAAACCCCCTAGGAGGAGTTCGACAGAATGGGCACGAAAAACAGTATACAGTTCAAAATGACCGACTTCTGGTTGGGTGGGGCTAATGAAAGTAAATTGGAAATATGCCCGAAATGATGAGAGCAACGTGTGTACCAAATTTCGTATATATCGAAGCAACTATGGCGCTATGGAGCCTGCTTAACACTCGTGAACCAAATCGCTGTACGGTCTCGCAATGCTCACAGGTTTTGATGTGTGCGCCAAATCTCGTGAGTTTGAGTATATCGAGGGTGTCAAAAATGTGGTCAAACGCTCAAACTAATTAGGGGGCGCTATAGCGCCACCATGCCAAGGCCAAACCTAAATGCGATATCAGATCAAACATTTGCCATTTTAAACATGGCAAAATTTTGAGAAATTACGTGAATCCTAAAGTCCTCAAACGCACGAAAGTGATATATGTTCCTCAAGATTAGTATTATAGGTGTTTTCCCACCGGAGGGACTTTTGCAGTTCTTAGAACTAAAATGTTCCTAGAACACTTTTTTTGTCGTGTTCCCACTGGACAAATTTGGGGATTTTTTAGTTCCTCTGGCCGTATTTCGGGACTTTTTTAGCTCCTACTTCAGAGCAGGGTCTTTTCCCTTTTCCTAGGTCTACTTGATTGGTCGAAATTATAAGTCACGCCCACTGCCAACCCAGATCTTGCAGTGCGCCCGTCTGTACTTGCAGACAGAGCAACAGCGGGACATTTTTAGCAATTTTCACCATCTTATTCATCATTAAAGTCACTTCTGACAACGTTTTAGGCGAGAAATTAACTATTTAGATTTCGAACATAGGCAGTCTTCCGAAAATCGTTGCCGAATTGACAATTTGCTTCAAAGTTTTCGGAGCTCCATAAAGTGAAGGGACTGGCAGCTGGTGGCTGCCCGGGATCGCTTGTTTGCTGGTCGGCCTGTCATCCTGGGATGCCCCGCTGTAAACTAGCGGACTCTCAGACCGCGGTCTCGTAAGAGAGAGAGAGAGAGAGAGAGAGAGAGAGAGAGAGAGAGACACTCCAGCCTAGTCTTTAAACGCTGCTGTTCAAACTCTGTTATGAGGATCCCGGCAAGGCACAACAGGAACATTCTGATGGCCTCCTCCATCATGCTGCTCTGTTGTTGTATAGTGGCGCTAAGGTCTAGTGACGATGTTATAAAGACCGTTGTGGTGCTTGAGTCACTCCCTTACCCCTCCTACCAGTCCCTGTGGCCTCTTGGCCGGTGGGAATGCAAATGGAAAAAAGATTTATGGGGAGAGTAGTTCTTAGAACTGCTTAGAAATGTACTTTCCCCCTAAAAAGTACAAGTACTATCCAGTGGGAAAACGCCTAATGTTCCCACAAAAACTTTATCCGAACCGTGGCATGCATTAAGCGGTGCTATGGAGCCTGCTGGCCTCGTCAGAGCCCAATCACTATAGAACTTTGCAATTTTTGCCAAGTCTGACATTTGTGCCAATTTTGGTGAGTTTGAGCATCCTCAGCCCCTCAAAAAAATGCTATTGCGCAGCAGAATAATAATCCTTACAACAATAGGTTCATGCTCGGTTCCCGATAAATAAAACCTGCACCATTTGGCCTACTTACTGATCAAGCAGCGACCAGAAAGACAGCAGCAGCGGCAGCAAAAACTGTCCTTTCCTGTCCTGTTAGTAGCGTCCTGAGGAGTGTCCCGGGACAGTCAGACACTGTCCTACACTGTCCTGTGACTCCATGACTGGGAGTCACAGGACAGTGTCTGGGTGTCACAGGACAGTGTCTGACTGTCCCGGCCGGGACACTCCTCAGGACACTAGGCCTACTAACAGGACAGGACAGGCCAGTTTTTGCTGCCACTGCTTCTCCAGAAAGAGAGAGCTTAGCGTACATGCTGCGCGGCAAATTATATGTGACAGACCAGCTAATTAACACGTGTCCAGCCAAACATGTCTGCACCCAGAGGAGGGCAACTTACCGGTGTGATCCGCGATCGGCAGGCGTTGAAAGGCGCGGGGGGGGGGGGGGGGGGGGGGGGGCACGAACAAGACATCAACAAGCATACAGTAAATAGTAAATATAACAGCAGCAGATAACAGTAAAATTAATGCGCAGAAAAGTACAGCCGCTACCTCACCTGTGCCGCAGCAGCGGGACTTGTAAACACCGGAGTGAGCGACCCGGAAGTAGGCCTACGGCGCACCTCCGTCACCAAAGAGCAAGAGGGAGCCAAGAGGACTCCTGCCCTGCGGCAGTGATTGATGAAGAGAGCGCCAGCTAGTTCACCACTAATCTCCTCCTGCTACGCTACGTTCCCATTAGACTAGCCTACTTTGGTTTTTGAGGTATCACAAAAAAGCTTCTAATCAAAGAAGAGCGACAAATATCGGACTCACTAAGTTACTCACCACGGACTCACGCAGTTAGTGTGGAACCAAAAGTCAACTTATGTAAGCTAGGCTACTTAAGTAGCCTAGCTTACATAAGTTCACGTTGTGACATAAGTTAATTAACTTATGTCACAACGTTAGCTTGAGAATGCTGTTTAGCTGTAATGGAATGTACTTTTTTTAAGAGACAGGGCTTCTCTTTTAGGACAAAGCAAGGATGCAGAATAAACACTTTTCTATTTTTGTGAATGAGTCAACACAAATGATTTCAAATATGCTCAAAAATGGTTAGAGGCGAGTCCTTGTTTTAGTGTGCAACCATATAAGTGGTAGTCATTATCACTGGTCAAATTCTGGAAGAATTCGGGTTCATTATTCTGTATATAGCCTGTGTTAGATGTTAAAAATGTGTATCGTTTAATAATCTTTAAACATATACATTCCACAATATATATGCAGAATAAATAGGAAGGGAAATACATTAGATTGAGTTTGGTTTGTGATGTTTTGTATAGTTTTTATTAATGGCATAACTTTCTAAGTTTAAATCCTGTGTGGGTCAGCCACTGTTGGCTGGTAGTTGGCAGTTAAACACAGTTCCACACCCTAAAGCCAACATCAGAATGGGAGTCGTACTAAATTATTAGCTGCAGTTTCTGATGGTTTGTACATAACCTAGTCGATATAGAGTTTAAATGCATGATTCACTTGCGTGGGATTAGAGTTTTCAAGGAATGCTGACTAACGCTGTTATTTTGGCTCAGCCTCTTACAGAAGTTAATAAAACATTTCAGACAGATGAGGTATTTCACAAGAAATGGGCTAGAATGTCAACCAAGTTTTGTATTAGGATATTGTAGCTGTCACTACAACTATGATGTATAAAGCTGTTCCAATGTGTGTTATTAGTCGTGGGGTTAGAGGAAAAGGAAGATGAAATAATCAGAATGAAGAGTTGCTTCAATCATAGAGCAATTGCAACATTTATTGAAGTGTTGGCTTTCTTGTATTGATTTTTCAACACATTACAAAAATACATATATGTTCAAAACAGCAGATGTGTACTGTTCTGAAATCACTTTTTTCACAATGATGCACTCCCCCCCAAAACGCAAACTATTATTTTTTTTTACAAAGAGTGTAAGTGAAAGTTGTGAAAAGTGAAATATGAAAATGTATTCAAAATTACAGTTGTAAGTGCTGTCACAAGACCTTCAACCAACCATGAGGATAAAAACAAAAACAAAACATAATGTTCATGAACGTCTCAGAAAATTGATTTGGAAAAGTCTTCCTGCACAAAGCATTGCATTCCCCTGCCAAAGATTCTTCCTTTTGGAACAACTCTTTTTTTAATTTTTTTTTTAATTTTTTTTATTTTTTTACATCCATGGAGGATAGCTTCACCAAACCAACAACAGGAAATTCATTCCAAAAAAAAATTAAATAAAAAAAAAGAATTAAAATAATACACTGAAGAGACCAAAAGTCAATAATGGCACCACTCTTGTTTGAAAAAAAATAATAATCTGGCATGATTCTGCAATATTACATTTCAAAAATTGTCTTCCCATACAGTGAACAAGTAATCATACAGAAACATATTCATGAAGATAAAATCCCTCCACCAGGATAATCATACAAAAACTGCTATGGCATTTGAAAGAACATTGGAGAAAACAATAGTTTATCATTTTTAAACACTTACACATATTTCATTCATGGCATACTTCAACACTGTAAACATATTGTAAGACTGAATGTCCATGTGTGATTTGGATCTCTGTCCGGGTTCCACCGTTCATCGCGTGGATGTGAAAGATTTCATAGTTGTATGCCTCATTTTAGCCTATAACTGAACTGAGTTTTCCTGGAATGAATACACTGTGCGTATACAACAGGATCTTGATTTTTGCTCTCATGCATCAACGTGTGTAAGCGAGCCGAAAGCAGCTCTTCAGCCGATCGCACTTCTCCCGTGAATTCCCTAAAACGTATTGAACTAGCTTATGGAGAGCTGCTGCGGCTTCAGCATCATCTCCTTTCTAAAAAAAAATCACAAAAAGAGGAATTTGCATACAAGATACAGCATAATCTTTTTTTTTCTTCTTTCTATCTAAACAAAATGGCGCAGATAAAACCTGACAATAGGCCAACATGGCAGGTCAAACTTTAAGATGATTGTGATGAGAATTGGAGTACAAAAAACCTAAAGATGTAGTCTCAATCTCCTTTCGTGTGGCTTTGCCGTCTCCCTCCCTCTCATGCGCCGTTATAAGATGTGGCCAGTAGATGTGCGTTTGGGTACAAAAAAAACCCACACTTTTCATATGCTTCCAATTTAATTTAAATGGCTCTTCTCCCTGGTCAAGGTCTTGCGCTTTCTCTCTCTCTCTCTCCGTCCATTTCTTTCACACACTTCTTCATTTCTCAGTTCCAATCTTTCATTCGTACCATAAGAATAGCCCCTACTCAAGGTCCCATTGCAGCTGTGCTCAAAATGATCATAACTCATATAGCCTATTTTTTTTTTCTCTACCAGATTCATTTCAGGATGAACGATGCAGAAAAAAAGAAAGAAAAAAAAAACGTAATCCCCAAAAGTCACGAACATGCACAGTGTCTCAAAATCTGTTACTGAGAGTTAAACCCATATCACTTTGTGAGGCGAATGAACAGGCTTCCTTTTAAAAGCCGCTCTAATGCATGAATCTGAGCTAGTGAACTGTGAAAAGACGCCGTCGGAGAGAGGCTTAGAGCACACTGCAGAGAGAGAAGAACACACACACACATATTGATATGAATTTCATTTGGAACCATTTTGTGGGCCCTAAGGGGACACGGTGAAGTCGACCCGGGTCGGAGAGAGATGCCACGGCAGACACGAGAGGGAGATGGAGAATGATTCGAAGACTGTTACAATTGTTGAAGTAGCGTGAGCTTTAACAAATGGCTTTTGAGTAAGCACACATGGGGCGGGGGAGTTGGGGAGATAATCAAGTGGTTCTAATAAAGCAATAATGAATGGTAGTTACACGTAGCGTATACTGTGGATGATGCAAGCAGCTGGTCTTCTGATTGTTTAGTTTTAGGCCATCGTTCACGGACAGTCGGGGCTACTTTAACATATAGAAAAAAAGAATATATTTACAAACCATAAACAGGACTGTTCTCCTTCTCACATTAATCACAAGTAGTCTTAACTTATTCAACATATTCATTTAAATATGGTATTTTAATCCTACACCGGGAATGTACTGAGTATCAGTTAAGGCTCCACTAAGTGCAACCTTTATTTATGTCCTGACTGAAGCAAGGACAGCAATACAGTAACTGCATTTTGAAATTATTCACATGCCAATATTTAAAAGGACAAATTCCCTGAATAAATTTAAAGTAAGGACTAAGTAGTAACTAAGTTAAAGTAGTAACTTATCAGGTCTTTAAGATAAGATTGGATTTTTAAAATCCAGCATGATGTTTTATTGTCAGGCTGACATTCAGTGCTTTAGGCCTGTATGAGGGAGTGGATTGTAGTCCGCTGCTGCAAGTTTATATAGAAAACAATTATTTCAACTTTAAAAAGCTAACTGCTTTGCACAATTTTACTCACACATGATAATAAGCTTCCTTAAAGGACAGAAGAAGAAAAAGAAAATTTGTATTTAGGGTGACTTCTTTCCAGTTATCGCATTTTAGAAAAAAAGAATAAAAGAAAAAAACTTTTTAGCACATTTCAAAACTAACTCCATATGAAATCCCACAAAGATGTACCTGCACATGCCAAATATCATTACAAAAATCCAATAAATACAGAAATTATTGCACAGTAGAAAGGCTCCATGGATTCCTAACTGATAAAATCCTCAGACAGTTTGCCAAGAAACACCAAGTTGTGCATTCCAGACAAGTTCTCATTAAAGTTTCCCTTTGTTTATATTCTCAGGTGGCAGTTTCTGTGACAAGAAAAAAAGATGAACATCAATCAGTCTCAATTTTTTTTTTTTTTTTTTTATAGAGAGAGATTATCCAGCCAAGCCCCACAGCTGAAGAAGTGGTTATACGGATTTTGTGTGCGCATGTGTGTGTCTGCATTTGTCTATGTGTGTGTGAGTGTTTGCTTGTGGTCAATGTAGGCTGTATAACTAACGGCTGCTGGCTTAACCTCTGTCCGCCTCCTCCAGTTTGACCTCACTGGCCATCAAATGTTCGCCATGCCATTTCTTCATGTGTTTCTCCAGCGTGCTGTAGACGCTGAAGGGCATGTGGCAGATGTCGCAGCGGTACACCTCCTTCCCAAATTGCCCGTGGGTCTTCATGTGGCGCGTCAGCTTGGAGCTCTGGGCGCAGGCGTAGCTGCACAGGTCACACTTGTAGGGCCGTTCCCCCGTGTGGCTGCGTCGGTGCACCGTCAGGTTGCTGCAGTTCTTGAACACCTTGCCACAGTACTCGCAGGTGTCATTCCTCCTATCCTTAGAGCTCGGGGGCCTGCCGGGTCCGGGTCCCCGCAGGAGGTGAGGAGTGCTGCTGCCGCTGCGGCCCGACGCGCTTCCTGCTTCCATCAGCTCCCCAGGCGGGGTGGAGAAGCGGAGGCTCCCCGTCTCTGAGGAGGAGTGCTCGGAGGAGGTGGCGAACGGCGACTGACGGGAATCTGTGAATCCCAGGAAGGGTTCTCGGATGAAGTGGCGCGAAGCAGCGTAGCCAGCCAGGAGCTGAGAGTAGACGTTCTCCGGGGAGATAAGGGGTAAGGTTGGGGGAAGCTCCAGCTGTTCCTTCTCTATCTTGATCCTCTTGTTGTTGGAGGGGTTTGGGCTGGTGATGGGGGTGGGCCGACGCTGGAACAGCCCAGGGAAGGAGTCTGCTTCGGATACGCTGATCCTGCCGTTCATCATGGGCCTCTGGTTCACCTGCATATCACGCTCTCTGTTCTGCTCTCTATCGTTCTCTCTTTCTTCACCCCTCTCTCCGCCATCTCCGTTAGGCTGTCTGTCAAGGCTTCTCTTGTTAGGGTTAAGTCTAAGGTGATTGTCCAGATGGTTGTACGGGTGCATGATCCCCACCCTGCCACTGTCACTTACTCTATCCCCGCCCAGGGGTTTCTCCTCGGGACACTGTCTCGGGCCATTCTCCCTATTCTGGCTGAACTCCTGGGAGTCCTCACTTAAGTTGGAATCTGGCCGACTTCCATTCCTCAGTTCTTCCTCTTCTTCCTCTTCCTCCTCTTCTTCTTCCTCCTCTTCTTCCTCCTCCTCCTCATTGTCCATGCCCATCCCTCCTGAATTTCCCTCCCTGCTCTTTTCTTCACCCTCTCCTCCCTCTTCTCTATTTCCCTGTTCGGGGGAGCCACCCATGGAGCCAGACTTGTTGTGCATATGTGTCTTCATGTGCCTCTTAAGCTTGCTGGCCTGGGAACAGGCGTGGTCGCATAGATGACACTTGTACGGCCTCTCCCCTGTGTGACTGCGTCTGTGGACGATCAGGTTGCTCTGGAACTTGAAAATCTTGCCACAGAACTCACAGGATTTGGATTTCCCCGGGGTCTGGTTCTGACCCTGGCTGTCAGGAGGGCTGGAAGAACCGTGTCCCCCTTGAGAAGTGGGTGGCTGTGGGGGATAGGTTAGAAACGCCGGGGGCTTGGGGCCAGGCTGGAAAAGCGTGGGGCTCAGCAAGCGGTGCATGGGTGGCACGCGGTTGGGTGAGAGAGGAGGAGTGGGCCCCCCGTTATTGGTCGTGTTGCCCGCCAGTTCTCTCAGACGACGGGAGAAGTCCATGGAAGGAGGGTCCATGGGGGTCATCCGCATCACCCTCTCAAAGGCACTGGGGTGCTGGGACAGCAGCCCCATCTCCTCTGGGCCCAGCCGCTCTAGAGGGGTTCTAGGGGGTGGGGGAGGGCTGACAAAGGGTGGTGTTGCAGGCAGCCGGGTCTCCATATACCCCGGGGGAGGGGGGTGTTCCCTGAGCAGGGGCGCAGCCATGCGGAGGAGGTGGAATGGGTTGTTGGTGTCACCGAGGAAAGTAGGGAGAGGGGAGCGGGGCAGGGCATCGCACGGGGGTGGAGGCAGAGCCATACGGGGAGTGAGTGAGCAGTTGACTGGGTGGTGGTCCAGGTAGATGCGGATGCCGTGAGTGTGCTGGGCATGCTGAAGCAGGAACCAGGCGCTGGTAAAGGTCTGCTTACAGGTAGTGCAGATGTAGCTAGACGGCTCATCTTTGTCTGTGGGCCAAGAGAAAGAAAATCACCATGAATGTTGTAAAATCCAAATAAAATATGCTCAAATAAATCAATACAATACTTTTGTATTAGCAACCTGTGCGAACATCTGGTAAATGAATTGTGCTTAAAAGAGCAGTTATATTAACTCTCTGTTTGTGTCTATGTATGAAGGCCTTCCATGGGCTTTGTCTGTGTCAGTGTGTATGAAATACATTTTGAGTGTGTGTGTGTGTGTGTGTGTGTGTGTGTGTGTGTGTGTGTGTGTGTGTGTGTGTGTGTGTGTGTGTGTGTGTGTGTGTGTGTGTGTGTGTGTGTGTGTGCGTGTGTGCGTGTCTACAGGATAATGCAGATGGCAGGTACTGCCCTAAGGCCACGACACATTATGTTAATTCTAATGTCAGCTCGGCTCTAATATACAGATCCATCTCGTCTACTCTGTCATTTCCATATGGAGACAGGGGAGGCAGCAATGGGGAGAAAGCACACCAATGGGGGAAAAAAAAGGAAATATGGGAGTGGGGGAGAAAGGAGGGAGGGAGAGAGGGTGAGATGTTGCATTAGAGAGAAAGAGAGACACACAAAAGGAGAGACGGGAGAGGTGATGGAGACAATGTATAAACAGTATAAGACCCCTCCGGTCTTAACACAGCATCCACATGAAATAAAGCTCTACGCCACTGGTGTAATAACAACTACAGTGAAGTTATTTGGTGTGACTGTAAACACACACACATACACACAAACTCATTGACAAATTGCCCCTTTAAATGGCATGACTTAATAAAGCCAAATGAATCTATCAGTCACTATGGCACGGCCGTGTCAGCCCGCTTATGAGTTATAAAAAGAGCCTTGGTTGGGTTTCATCTAATTCAACACAGGCTAGCATTGAACACAGTCCTGTGTTTGCTTGTGAGGCATCTGCATCTACTTTATCATCAGCGGCTACCGCAAGCGGGGTCGAGTTGGTACAGTGGTCCCAAAGCTTGGAGCCCGGAGGGAGAAAACTAAGACAGAGAAGTTACTTTTGCCCAAAGTCTTATGTGATCAAGAGCCCTTCCAGTAAGATGGCTGCCTCAAAGCCACCCATTGTCATGGAATGTAAAACACACATGCAGACACAAATACATGTGCAGCAATATTCTCTTTTGCACTTTCCTTCTCTGTCTCCAGCCTCTCTCACAGCGCAAATCGGTGTGCGCACACACACACACACACACTTGTACCGTGCAGAACAGATGAGCGAAAGCTGATGTTGGATCAGTGTCTAGTACAGGAAGCTGATTTGGCGGTGTGATTGGTTTGGCTTTCCCCAGGGGGAGACGGGGTCAGAAACAGTTAATGAGGGACTCATTTACTGATTCTGTCTGTTTTTCTCTGCTATTAGTGGGGCTCTGGTGTAGCCGTCACTCTTACTGTTTGTGTGGGGTGGGACATGACCTGACTCCTGCGACTAAAGCGTGTGTACGAGCGTGTGCAAGTGCGTGGACCTGTATGTGGATGTATTTTTGTGCTTGTATGTCTGTGTGTGTGTGTGTGTGTGTGTGTGTGTGTGTGTGTGTGTGGGGCGAGTGGCAGGCTGCCTGCCCGTGTTTAGTTTGGCTAGGCTTCACACGGCCGCTTGGCAGCGGAGAGCTGGACAGCTTAACAGCTTGGACGGGGAGAAGAGAGCGAAAGAGGGAAGGGAAGAGGAGGAGGAGAGGGGGCAAGAAGAGAGGTGGAGGGACTTTAAGGGCCAAACCTGCTTGGGCACACACGCACATACAACCACACACACATAGAGGGTATTTACATGCCCTCGGGGACCAAGAGGGGTCTATAGACTTGGGAGCTGTGTAATCTCATCAACACACGAGGATCAATATGAAATGAAGATGTAAGATTGGGACTGGGTTTTACAGATGTCTCTCAATTGATCAAGTTGTGTTTTTCACTTCTTTACTGTGTTTCGGTCTGCACACATGGCCTCATCAATACAAACTACCAGACATCATATACCACCACCCCCACAACCTTCCACCCCCACCACAACTACAGCAACGCATTTGCATCTCGTCATATCTTACACAGCCGTGCCATATGCTGTTAAAGGAAGCGTGGCAGTTAATAGAGTGGCAGCTGATGGCTGCTGCCTAATGACGGCCAAAGACAAATTTCATCAACTTCCCAAACAAGCAAGCAAGCGGGGGGAGGGGAGGGGAGGGGAGGGAAACACAGAGAAGATAGGAAAAGAAAAGAGACTGGAAGAGCAAATAATGAAATCGAACATAGATAGATAGATAGATAGATAGATAGATAGATAGATAGATAGATAGATAGATAGATAGATAGATAGATAGATAGATAGATAGATAGATAGATAGATAGATAGATAGATAGATAGATAGATAGATGCATTAAGCATTAAGACGCAGATGTCCTCTCTCCATTCTTTTCCGCTCACATACACACATTCGTACACATGCTGGGAAAGGGTGAATGTTGTCGCTGCTCAGTGCTCCAGCCAATAAAAGCCTTCATTAAAGAATCACGGCGGGCCGTGTCATGCTTCACTTTGTGGTAATTACAGTCGTCTGCCTGACACACAGGCAGGGACCCCTCCACTGCTGACCGCTGGGGTCAACTACCAGTTAGAATAGTTACATTTTCCTCTCCACGCAGTCACTGATGCTGGACCTAATCGGCCAATTTACTCTGGCATGCCATATGCACACAGACACACATGCACTATCACCCACCCACACACACACACACACACACACACACACACACACTGTTCAGGGAATGGGCTTGAGATGAAAGGTTAAATGAAATGGAGTCACAGCAGGATTCTGTAATATGGTGCTGCTTTATCAACTGGATTTCAGGGTTGGTCATTTTATCTGGCAGTACAACTGCTTGTAAATGCTATAGCGTGATGACATTCCCTTGAAACCGTCTGAATCCTTGACTTAGCAGTAATTTTTCTGCCCAGGTGTCCACTCCAGGCAGACTTTCCCATGAAACAGACAAGCACAATGCAGTCCTGAGACCAGCTTAGGAGGGCAGTTCTTTGTCCTGTGCAACAAAACAAAGGGCTAAGGGCCAGGAGGCCTGGAGGAAGTTATTAAAACATTGGCACATGCATGGAGCTGAGGTGGGCCAGTAATAATGCTCTCCTTCTCTCCTGGGTTGGATTTTTTTCTAAACCACCAGGCCAATTAACCCAGTCTTCAGAGACTAAGATCTGAGCTTTACATCAGATTTTATTCTTTCCAGATTGCCTTTTATAGCTATTATTTTGCCTTAAAAGTACAAACAAAATGCCAGTGAATGAAGGGGAGCCACGGTATTGACTGTTTGCATATGGCCAGTGTAGAAAAGTTGGTGTGAGCTTGGCGGGGTTAGAGTAGACACCAGGCGTATGGCGCAGACATGTGGATTTCTGTTTAATTTAGGAATTCACATATGCTGCCCTCCAGCCTGTGTTTGATTTATATTTTCGAAGCATGGGCTCCCTCCATTTACATTACACTTACATTTTGGGGCTTTTATCGAATGCTCTAATCCAGAGGGATTTATAATAAGACCACAGAAGAATAACAAAAATCCACAGCCTCAGCCTTCGACAAGATGGGCAAACGGGAGCTTCTCGGCTGACAGTGAACAGTGAGTGGATGGTAATGAATGCTCACTGATGCCAAATTACCTCTCACAAAGCTCAGAGAGAAGAAAAAAAAAATAAAAAATCGCACAGTAATTAAAAATAAGGACCATTTGAACGCTAGCCCGCCAACTTCTCTGCTGTACCGCATTCATTTGGCATGGACAGTTCTACAGGAAGCAGAGTGAAAAAACATTACATCCAGGGGGCAAAGTTTGGAGTGTGTAGAATATTGTTGCTTTACTGCAGACACAGAAGACAGTGCAGGTTCTGGTTTGTTAACAAGCAGGTGAGTGATGAAGCAGAGGATGTGCTACAGTGGATGTCACGTGTGTGCGTGTGTGTGTGTGTGTGTGTGTGTGTGTGTGTGTGTGTGTGTGTGTGTGTGTGTGTGTGTGTGTGTGTGTGTGTGTGTGTGTGTGTGTGTGTGTGTGTGTGTGTGTGTGTGTGTGTGCACTGCAGTGTTCCTGGGCTTCAGGTTTGCCGTGACTGCTCCAACATTCCATCAAGGGCGACAGAACGCCACAGCGACAGATTTGCATACAGAACAAAGCCGCCCGCAGGCTAGGCCACTGGGACACAGACCTGCCCCTGCAGCCCCTCCCACACACCCTCGCAGCGTACACATGTGCACGCGCAGTCACAAGCCCTGGGAGTACGCATGTGTGCACCTGTCAGGGGTTAGCTGACACCTCTGCTGCTGGCAAAGCAGTTCCTCATTAGCATGGCTGTGATCTAGGGGTCCCCAGGGGTCCCAGTCTTCTCACCTCGCCCCCTTTGCCCCCTCCCTCTTACACCTCTGCTCCTCTCCTCCTCCTCACATCTCCCCTCCGTCCCTCCTGCTCCTCCTCCTTCTTCAGTGCTCCGCTCCCCTCTGCTCTGATGGCTTGTTTGTCATGAAGGGGGCTAATCAGGTGACACGGAGGCCATGCAGATCAACCTTGTACATCTGTGTTTGTGTGTGTGTGTGTGTGTGTGTGTGTGTGTGTGTGTGTGTGTGTGTGTGTGTGTGTGTGTGTGTGTGTGTGTGTGTGTGTGTGTGTGTGTCTGTGTGTGTCTGTGTGTGTGTGTTGGTTGGTAAACTACGGCCTCGGCGAGCAGTGGCTGACTGTCACACATGTAGTAAAAGAATGAGAGAGATGGAGAGACAGAAAGAAGGAAAGAGACTGCGGAGAGTGGCAGTAGCAGGCAGGGGGTAAGGCTCTCACACACTGTGACTGGCTCCATGCTAACTCAAACCAGCTTCGGCCTGTTAACCATATACATCTGTGTGTGTGTGTGTGTGTGTGTGTGTGTGTGTGTGTGTGTGTGTGTGTGTGTGTGTGTGTGTGTGTGTGTGTGTGTGTGTGTGTGTGTGTGTGTGTGTGTGCAACCAGTATGACCAGCTGAAATGCCTGAGAGAGGATTTAAAGAAACAGAGCTCCTTAATGTGTTTGTTCGCTGGAAAGTGTAGGGGACGCCAACAAATATTTTCTCTTTCACTTCCTAACTATGTCTTCAGTTCTCTTTCTCTCTCTCTCTCTCTCTCTCTCTCGCTGTCTTCCTTTTCTCTCACCTCTCACGTACACACTAAGCACCTGTACAATGTATCTGGGTACTCCACCCTGACCCTCATCCCTCCTGGGATGCAGGTCAAATGAACAATAAAAGGGATCAGGTATCTCCAACAACTTGATCACAGACACACAGAGACACACACACACACACACACACACATTGAGCGGGTCCAGCTGTACAACAATGCATGAGTGGAAGAGGCTCTCATGTAGCACGACTGAGGGAGCACGATATCAAGGGATCCCAGCTAGGGCACAGGGGACACGCTGTGAAAAATAACTGGAAAGACCTCTCTGTCAGTAAAGGGGCTATGACTTTTGGCTCGGCTTCTAGGACAAAGAGGGAGGGAGAGGGAGAGAGAGGGAGGGAGAGAGAGGGAGCGATAAAGACAAAAAAAAGAGAGAGAATGAAAAGAAAAAGGGAGCTCCATAAAGTGCATTAGCTAAGCTCTCTGTGGCATTTCTCTAAGCCTGACTCATCGGCATCAGCTCCTAACTGGTCCCAGCGCCTGCATTTGTGTGTGTGTGTGTGTGTGTGTGTGTGTGTGTGTGTGTGTGTGTGTGTGTGTGTGTGTGTGTGTGTGTGTGTGTGTGTGTGTGTGTGCGTGCGTGCGTGCGTGTGTGTGCGTGTGTCGGGGCGCATGTGCACTCACTTGTGGGGTCTGCTGTCTGTCATGTGACGCTGACAAATGGATGACACTCAATCGTGCTTGTGGTTGCGAGAAGATATAAGAGAGAGGAGCAAGATGGAGGAGAGGATGAAAGAAGGAAAGGGGGGGGCGGTGGAAGAAATAGGAAAAAGGAGGAAAAAGAGGGGGAAAAAAGGCAATTGCAGACAGTTTGGGAAACAGAAAAAGAATTGTTTTTCTTCATCACCTGCATTTCCATTTCCAATAGAATTACAACCAATTGAATCTCTCATTCCATCACATACCCATTTCACCAGGACACAGCAGGAGGGAAAACAGACGCCATACAGTATAAAAGAAAAAGGAACCAATGGCGTCACTATAGGACTGCAGGGGTGCAAGCATGCTGATGTAAAGGATTAATCCACCATTAATAAATAGAATAAACACAAGGTGAAATATTTTAGAGAAAAGATGCTACAGACGAGCACAAAAACACCGAAATGTTTGGATTGGTGAGGGCATCAAAAGGCAAAAAAAAAAAATGTAGCTGCTTTGAGAATGAAATGGAGACTGCTTTTGTGGACTCACATAATGTTTGTTCGAGGTTTTACATCCAAATGAGCTGCAGTCATACGCCTCGGGAGCTCTCACTTTGTCCAGAAAGTCAATTTCCTATTCGCTGGCACGGAATAGGAAATTGACTTTGACATGTGAGTGACTGGCGAATTCTGTTTTGTGGGTTTATTAAATTTTTCATCGGATCAATCATTTTATACAAACAGTGCGTAAAATGTATTGTGTTATTCTTCTGAATGTTTTGCCTCGAATGGTCAACTAAACCAAACGAAATTAAATGAAACAAAAGTATTGAGGTACGGTTTTCCCCTCAACCTGTGATAAGCACGTGTCATTTCGCAAAAAGCAATGTCTCCTGCAGTGACGTTTTGGTGTTTTGGTGTGTGTGTGTGTGTGTGTGTGTGTGTGTGTGTGTGTGTGTGTGTGTGTGTGTGTGTGTGTGTGTGTGTGTGTGTGTGTGTGTGTGTGTGTGTGTGTGTGTGTCTATACGTATACAGTATGTGTATTTGTGTCTATATGTATACAGTGTGTGTATACCGTATGCATGTGTTTGCATGTATATGCCCATGCTCATTGTGTGTATCTCGGGCTACCATTCTGTGACAGGGTGGTATATTCTTTCGGCAGTAGTAATCGTCCCCAGCTGGCTTTTGCCCACTGGAGCCAAGCAGCCAGTCCCACTTAACTAGCAGCCCACAGGAAAATACCACCGTGGCCCTCAATGAAGCACACAGACCCTTCCAACCCAATCAGCCCGCTATAAAACGTGCCCCTCACATGCTTTAGACATGGCGTGAAGTGCGTTCCAGTGATTGGGAAAGAGAGCCTGAACATTCATGATCTTATCCACTATTACTCCAGTATTAGTATTACACCATCTCTCCAGTTTAATATGTATAGTTTTGGCTTTAAGTCTGTGAGAGGATACAGTGCTTTTTTTTTTTTTTCCTCAAGCTCGAACACAAAGCAGAGGCTGCGAGAGAGAGGGCACAGGAGTGTTGCATCATTTGACACCAATTTGCAAGCTACATCTAATTAGTGTTAGCTTACTAAACCGAAATAACAAAAAAGGGGAGAGTAAAATAATAATGGATCGCAGATATTTAGCTCTCTTTATTTAACTGCTCTGCTCGATCTTAATGGAAACAGAGGTTGCGGAGCCCATTTTGAAAAGCAGGATGTGGAACTCTTGAAGCAGTAGTTTGACCGCTTATTCGCGTTCTTGCCTCTTTCCTTCTCATATTTGTCCGTTAAATATATGGCAACATCCGGGAGCTGGTTAGGTTTGCCGAAGTATAAAACTGACACGTTGTGGTTTTTACAGGGGGTTATGCACCGGACTGTTTCTCGCATCGGAGCGGTGACTTCCTGGAGCCCTTTTTTTCCGTTGTTTTTACAGTTTGCAGCTCAGGGTTTTTTTTGTACTGAAACAAACACGATATAACATGCTAATTAGTGTGACGTAGAAGTGCTGGTAGGTGGATTTTGTTACCTTTGAACAGAATCAGGCTAATTGTTTCCCCCTGTTTCCAGTCTTTGCGCTAAGCTAAGATAGTCAACTACTGACTGTAGCTCCATATTTACTGTACAGACATTAGAGAGTGGCATCAATATTTGCATCAAGGAAGTAAAGTAAAAAAAAAAAAAACTTTCAATCATTTCATCTGTATGCTAAGGCTCAAGTTCCACCTTAATGTAATGTGTAGCAATATGTGAGACCGCCTTAAAAAGAAAGATGCAGATGATAATTGCATTAAAGTCTCTTCCGACAAATAGTTTTCATTTTAACAATTTAAGATATGATGTGCAATCGGACTCTCTTTGTGTTCTCCTATTTCCCTCTCTATCTATCTCTCTCTCTCTCTCTCTCTCTCTCTCTCTCTCATCTATAAGCTCCTGATGTGATCGAGTGAAGGCCGGCGGCACAACATTATTAGCATTGCAACGGTCATGTCTCCAGGTGAATTCTGTTCTCTCTCATGTGTCCTGATACACACTCAGGTGTGTCAAACCGTCTCTTTGACTTGTCTCTGACATCGAACCTCGAGTGCTCCATACACGCACACACACACGCACGCACACACACACACACACACACACACACACGCAGACATGAAGATAGATTAATCTCTCAACATACACACCCAACACATATTTGTGTAGTGACATTTGTGTGTGTTGTGTGTGTGTGTGTGTGTGTGTGTGTGTGTGTGTGTGTGTGTGTGTGTGTGTGTGTGTGTGTGTGTGTGTGAGATGGGACTGCCTTTAGCCTCAGGCCTCCCCCCTGTGGGTTCTGTGTGGCTTCTCCCTCTCTCTATCCCTCTGTCCTTTCTTTCTTTCTCGTTTTCTCTCTGTCCTTCTGGCTGTTATCACGCTGATACATTTCCTGCTTCTGGCACAGCTCCTGCATAGCTTATGGTTAAAGAAAAGCTTTCATCTATCCAGTGCCTTCAGGACACACACACACACACACACACACACACACACACACACACACACACACACACACACACTCACACACACTCTTACACACACACAAGCGCTGGTACGGGACAGCGCTGCCCCGCCAGACCACAGGCCCTGACAAGCTCCGCTGGCACCAATCACCCTGATAACATCTTAGGCTTTATTTCATTTTGGCTTCCTCTGTTCTGCTCTGGAAAAGACAGACTCCGAGAAAAGGGCTTTCTGGAAAATATGAATTACGGCAGAATACAGGCAGAGTGTAGCCTCTTTTCCTTGAGCAGATAACTCCCCTGTCTGCAATGCCATCTATGGACATGACAGTGCAAGCCCTCTTTCATCCAAAAGGCAGTCCAGAGCAGATGTTGCTTCCCTTTTCTCATTGACAGCAGTACAAGTTTCATGAGTTTAAGTAGAAGTAAAAAAAGAGTTAACATATAATACAGTCACCTTTCTAGAGAATATAGGCAGAAGGTCAAGTGTTGTTTCACCCAAAATATTAAAGAATCTAGCCATGCATTAGTTTGGGTTTTATTTTACCCAGGTTTTGAGATATTCCTGTAATATTTCTGCCTCCACACTCATCCATACATGTATGTGGTGCTCACAGCATTTAAACATATGTTTGAAATATTCAACATTAATGTGTCTTTCCAAATAAAATGTCCCTGGTACTCTGGATAATGCACAGACGGATCTCTCTGTTAACAGGCCGCACTGGAAAGGGAACTACTTTCTACCAACAAAAATAGTCCCTATGAAAACTGTTCACTGTGACGCTGTTTCTGAAAAGAGATATTGCTACTTTTTTTTTAAATATTTTTAAAGTTTTTATGCCTTGCATTGTTGTGGAGGTAGACATCTCAGAGATGTATTTTTCAAAACCTCAATTTTTGTTTTTTGTTGAACTGACCCTTTAAAATGACATTAGAAATTTGTTCTACACTTTTGCATATTTGTTTTTAGGTTTTTTCCCCTTCATTCAACTTGAACTGCTTACAGGAAAAAAGCCAGTGTGTATACCAGATTACTAAATTGTGTATCAATGTTGTATCAATATTGGTATAACATGTTGTTTGTACTGCTCCTGGCACACCCTAGAATCTCCTACATCTAAGTGAGAAACCGACATAAAGGCAGCCTACGTTCATCATGTGTTTGTGTCTAGCGTTCCCTCTCGGAGTAATTGCTGGAGACAAATAAGTGGATGAAATAAGGGCAATCGTAAGAGTACCATGAAAGGCTTTCAATATCTCTTGCGGTGAAGCAGCCTGTAAAAGGAAAATACGGCCATAAACGCTGTCTCCTCATTTTCTTCTCCCACAATCCCACCCAATCTGAGCAGGACGCTAATAAGATAAGAGGAAAGGAACAACAACAGTGTAGCAAGTAGGATTACCCATGTCTGATTTGCTAACAAGCGCCATCTCGTTTCCTTTTCACAAATACTAATGGTAGCCCCCTTTTCTCCTGCCAAAGGCAAACACACTATTTTTCTATAGAAAAACATGAGTGAACATCCCCGGTCAGAAAATCTCCCCATTTAGTCCTGAAAAAGCCGTATTATATGTTATTCATTAATGTCTGGCAGACTGCACAATAGCTGAACACACACAGACACATGAGGATTGTATCTGCACGTCCATCATGAAGACTTAAAGGTTTCTCAAGTGTTTCAGAAGCGGCAGAAGGGTGTACAAGTCGTTCGGGGTCGTGAAAGCGTACATACATACGCATGCATGCTAATACTGTAATTACAGTAGGTTCTTTGTAAAAAAAAAAAAAAAAAAAGTACAACATTACTCAGCACTGATGACAGCACACGTGCTATCGAATGTCACAGCCAGAGAGGAGAAGCGAGGGGAAACTCGAGTAACTACAGTGCAGCAGTCAAATTACCTTGATTATAGCTATCTTTGCAAAGAACATAAACACATTCACAGATTCCCACTGACACAAGACAACTTATGGTCCATAGCAG